>JAUMJL010001469.1:0-142135 GCA_033558185.1 Dromococcyx pavoninus | reverse complement strand
GGGGGAGGGAGCTGAGGGGCTGCCCGCATCGCCGCTACCGGGCGGGCAGTGGGGGGTCTGGGCAACTCCGCCACTTCCCCACGGGCTCCCCACCGCGGCGCCGCCCAGCCTCTATGGCAGGCACCATCTTGGCTGACGGACGCCATCTTGGGTGGGGCCGCCGCCGCTCCACGGGAGGCTGACAGCCCGCCCCGGTGACAGGGAGCCCGAGTCGCTCCTGGGGGACTCCCTCCCGCGGCCCCGCCGCGGACCCCCTCGGGTGATACCAAAGGCCCTCCCCACCCCCAACCTCAGGTGGCTCCGGAAGCGCCCGAGTGGCGTTCGGCACATTTCGGAACCTCGTCCGGAAATGCCCCAGTGGCGTCCGGCGAACTTCGGAACTGTTCGTGCTTCCATCGGGCATTTCCGGAGAGGTTCGGGCATCTCCGGAACGCGGCCGAGCATTTCCGGTTGCGGTGCATAAACGGCCATTGGCTTCGCTTGTGGCGCCCCCCGGCGGAAGTGGGGGTGTTATACGCCACTTCCGGGGGGGGTGACGGAGCGGCGGGTCAGAGGCGGCGGCAAAATGGCGGCGCCTGAGGAGCGGGAGTTGACGGCGGAGCAGACCGAGAAGCTGCTGCAGTTCCAGGTGTCGCGGGGTAGAGCCGTGGTGGCTGGCGGGCATGGAGCGCGCTGGGCCGGCCCCGCCGGTGCTGGGGTCCTGCTAGTCTGCGCCTCCGGGACTCCTAGAGAGCAGGGGCTGGGCCCGCTCGAGGTCCTGGCCTTGGAGGGGGCGAGTGAAGCTCCGGTGTGGGGCTGGGGCGCCGCGGGCTCTCTCGGGTTGGGGCCCCGCCGGCCAGTGATGTGCGTGGCTCGCGCGCTCCATTAGGAATGGTGTTCGGTCATTGCTAACTGAGGCGGCAGGAAGTGACTGCTAAATAAACCCCATTAGAACCATAGAATCGCCTGGCTGGGAAAGACATTTGAGATCATTGAGTCCAGCCATACCTGTCCACTACTAAACCACATCCCTGAGCGCCTCATCTATCCAACTTTTAAACACCTACAGGGGTGGAGACTCAACCACCTCCCTTGGGCAGCCTCTGCCAGTGCCTGACCACCCTTCCAGTGAAGAAAATAAAATCATAGAATCGCCTCGTTGGAAGAACTCCATTTGAGAAAAGCTCTTTGCTAAGTCTTGGCCATTTTTTTAATTAGATGGTCTGAAAAATTCCTGTTCTTGCTGTTAGCGGTGAATGGGAGAGCCTTTCCTGGTGTCTGGGGAGGCTTAGCCAGTGGGTTTCTATGGAATGTTTCTAACCTCATGGTTTGGTAATGCCTGCTGGGGGGAGGCCAGTAGGGACTGTAATGATCTAATCTTGCTGTCTGCTGCATAACGTTGGCTGGGTCACTTAACCTTTAGTTTGCCAAGACCTCAGGGCTGTGCAGCAGCTGAATAATTAAAAAAACTAATCTGCAGATGTGTTTTATTGGGGAGAGAACAATGCTCTGGTGTTGAGACACTTAGAGTTGCTCAGTGAAAAGTAATTAAATGTGCTGGCCAATGAGAACTGTCTTCAGGTGTCTTAGGTTTGTTTCTGATTTGTAGGGCATTGTGTGAGTGTTCCTTGTATTGAAGAGTTCTTTTGCAAATACAGTATTTATTTTTAAAAGTGTTTTGTCTGATTTTGTTGCTTCATGTTAATTTGTTTTAAGACTGTACTTTGCTTTTTTTGATGTGATATAACTATAGAATTACAGGGCTTAAAGGGAATTCAGAGGCATCCAGCCCTGCCTTCCACAGTTGAAACAGGTTCTGGTGTTCCTCATCATTCCAGGCAGATCTGCTGAGCTGGGGGGGGATTCAACAACCTCCTGAAGCAGTTAATGCACTGCAGTGTTTGTCTGTGACTGTAGCTATGAGGAACCTTTTTTTACAGATACTCCCTCTAAATCTGTACTGCAAATTAAGCTGTTTGGGAAGAGCAATGTTAAGAATTGTTAACCCAATGCTGCCATTCCCCTGGTAAGTACATGAGGTCCAAGCTAATGCCTTATGCTGCATGTTCTTATGTGCAAAAGCTGTCCTCCAGCTCCCTTTCTCTTGCTGTAGGATATTGTAGGGCTTGCTATCTACTGATTCTGGACAGATGGGACCAGCTGCACTCATCAGTGTCCCTGTTGCTATTTTCAAAACCCTGTGGGCAGCTGTGAAACTAAAGAATCCTATTTCCTAATGCTACCTGGTGTTGCCATGGGCAGCAACCTGGGGGCTGAAGGGTAAGGAGGAGTCAGAAGGAGGGATTGACGTTTTAGTCCAGTTTCTTCTTGAGCCCTGGAGTTGAAATGGTTCCTTAGATTACAAAGAAGAGATTTTTTTTTTTTAATAGAAAACAACTACTGTCCAGAGCCTGAGGTGAAAGCTGTAGTCCAGAAGCTTTGATACCCTGATCCTCTCATTCTTCTGTCCCCTGGGAATGTGGGATTAGCTTTCCACCAGGGCTGTGCTGATGGCAGGCTTGGCTGGTGATTTTCTCCCTTGATGCTTCACACCTGACTGAAAGGGGCTCAGGTGTGTGGTCCTGCTTGTCTCTCTGAAATGAGATAAAGTAAATCAGTTCACCTGGAAAAGATTGTTTCTTGTTTCTTTCAGGTGGACTCTATTTAATAGTGTTTGCTCTTTGGAGAAAATAGTTAAGTCTCATTGAAATAATTTGTATGTTGCTGCAAAGCACTGCTGCAGTTAGCTTGTAAACTTTTCAGGGATTTGTGCTCTCTCTGTAAGGAATACTTAATGTTCTCAAAGATAACTTTGCACTTTGTTGTGAAGCGGAGTCATGAGTAATTTGTCCAACATTCTGTGATGCCACAGCATTTTATTTCCACATAAGTCATGCCATTGCAATGGGAGTAAAGCAGGAGGGTGGATTAGGAAAGAAGGGATTTGGGATGAGGTAAGTGATAGCAGAAGGCCCTCAGAAGTGTTCTGGTTAAATGGAGAGCCATAAGGGAAGCATTGAGCAAGAGCTATATAGTGCTGTTCACCCAGCAAACAGCTGTTCTGAGTGAAGGTGCTGTTGCCCTACACTGTTTATCCTCCTTTTGCTGGAAATTTCTCCTTCCAAGGTAGAGATGAGTGCCTGTTGTCCTGTCTGTGTCCCAAACCCTTGGGGTTACAGTTTAAATATGTGCTTTGCATTAATTCCATTGATGTTTGCTTGATGTGTTTTGGCAGTGCTCATAAACAGCTCTGCCAGCAGAATGGTGACAGTAGCAGCTCTCTTCCTATGAAGGGGGCTGGAATAGGACAGTGGTCTGCACCCTGCTGTGGAGGGTTAATGGGGTAAAAAAACAACAAGTACCAATGTGGAGAAATAATTGGGGTAAACTTGAAATAAAAGCAACAAAGCACACTTGCAGCCTCCCGTTTAATGCCGAAGCATTGGCTAATGTAAAGGAATAAACCCACCTATGTTGTTTATCTGTCAAGACTTGTCTTGATCTGTAGAGAGAAGCTTGGTGAGAATGGCTTAAGAAAGCTGGGGAGGTTGAGTTCCATTTGTGAGATGGAGGAAACAGCAAAGGAGCTTTGGTAGGATCTTGTTATTGATCTGTACCCATTAGGCTTGGGCTCATGTCTAATGTAGTAATATGCTCATGTAAAGTAATGGAATGTTATTTGCGAAGGAGAGAGTTAGCACTCACAATGTCGTGTCTCACTGGGGAAAACAAAATGCTCAGGACTGAAAACATCTCTTATTTAAAGACGAAGGAGGAAGCAAACTCCAGGCATCTTTTCTTCTGTGTATTGCGTATTGATCAAAAACCTCACAAAGGCATTTGCTGTCATATCCAAAGAGAAACTGTCTCGGTAAAGGCTTTTTTGCTGCTTGAAGTCAGATGTTCTTTACCCTTGGAAACATAATTCTCTGAAATTTGGCAGTGGGTTGGGAATTAAGAGCAGTACCAGTTGCAGTCCTGTGGGCTTGCATCTCTTACACCATGTTTCAACATACAAGCATATCTGCAGAGGGAACAGTTTCGTAAGTTCAGTTTACAACCTTTGTCCACTCAGGGTTCTTCCTTTCCGCCTTTGAAGTGTGGAATTGCACTTTCCGCTACTTCAGTATTGAGAAGATTTTAGTGTTCTGAGCAATCTCAAAGCAGGAGCTTTGCTATGTTTTAGGGTGGCACTGACTGGTGTTTGAGAAGGAAGTCTCGAACTTTCCTGGCATTTTGTGGTACATAATATTTTGTTTTGCAAATGTTAGCCACTGTTGTGAGCTCGGATCTACATTTATTTGGCAGTTTGAGGAGGCTGGTTAAAATGGGTTAATTTTAACTACAAAGGGCTTATCTTTTTTGTTACTTACTGTAAGATGCATGCTCTTTGAGGCAGCCAGTGAGAGACTACATTGAGTAAGAAACTAGCAGTTAGTGACTGATGTGAAGGTACAGTTTGTTCCCTTGGTGATAATGTTTGTCTGGCACATGAATAATGCAGTTTGCAGGTATCCATGAGACTCATCAGAAACACTGGTGCAGTGGAAATGATGGAGTGTTTCAAGTTTCTAATATGTTTCTTTGACTAAGGTGAAGCTGTGGTGGTAGAAGGTACTGAGATAACAATATAAATGGTCAGTGGGAGGGATAATGAACAGTATCGGTGTTTGCCAGCAAGTGTTGTCTAAACTGACAGTTGAACTGTCTTCCCGCAGTTCCTTACATCAAGTGCGAGTCATTCTGAACCCACATGTGTCTCAGAAACACTCTGGAACTGTAGCATATCTGTCTTATGGAGCACATCATAGTAACATTCAGAAAGGAGGTCATTTTTAAAAGCCGCCTTTGCACATACACTTTAGTTTTCCAACAGTGTTTAATTATATAGCTTTGTTGATCGAAAGAGTGGCAGGAGTGGTAGGCACAATGCTGCTGGGGTGATTTTGTCACTTCTGTATCATTTTGAGATCAGATGCATTAAGGTGCTAAGAAAAGAAAAATGTAGATTCGCCTCTGTGGAGAAGTGCTGTTGTAGAGGGCTGGGATCCTAACCAACAGCGTGCCCATTGCTGTAAAGGTGGTCGAGAAGGGGTGAAGTTAGCTGACCTGGAGGCTTGTCTCTGGAGATCAACAGATCTTGCAAATGTTGCAATGTTTCAGTGTTCTTTAAATGCTTGTTGATAGTTCTGCGTCGCTGTGACTTTGGTGCTGCTTTCTGACCTAAAACTGCTAAAACTTTGTGCATGATTTAAAAAGGAGGGAATGATCAACCATGAAGCCCTGTGATAGGCAATGAATGATAATCCAGATATTTAGAGGCAAAGGTGTGAATGGGTTTCTGAATCTCGTGAATTTTGCCAAAACCAGTAGAATTTACAAGGTGTTAAAGAATGATCAGAAGATTTTCAAGGCTTTGAAGCGCACACAGTGTGACTGTGTTGTAAAATCAAATAATTGAGTAAATTGCAGGTGCCTTTCAAGGTGTCCTTCTGAAAGGACCACAAGTGCCTTCTGGAGAAGTGGGTTGATAAAAAAAGAGTATAAAATCTAAATGTTACTCAATGCAGCACGTCTTTAAAGAAAGATAAACTATAACACTAAATTGTGAAGCTGAGTGGTAAATGAAGGTGTTTTGGCAGCAACAGTTGAGTTCACTGAGCTTAATTTCTATGAAGTTCCCTCCTGTAGGGCTCCCTTGTGAGGCTTGCTGCAGACTTGCTTTTTAATATTTATACATCACTGGGCAGTGACTTGAAGACTTGAAGCGCTTTTTTCTGAGTGACTGCAATTACATAGTTAATGTTAGTGCTGCTTTGAACAGGCTAGTTCTGTAAGTGAAATAAAACAAAGATTTCTGCCCAGTAGATGGGCAAGAAGGTAGAGTTCTCGAAAAAAGTTTGATGTGAATGCAGAGATTGAATAGAGGACATTTGTCCAGTGTAACTTGGGTGGAAATAGCATTTGGAATGTATGAATGAGGGCAGGGAAGGGAGTATATGCACTGTCCTTCTCCAGTAAAAAAAAAAACCAGTTCTGCTGCATTATTAAATGGTCAGCTTAGAATCATAGAATGGTTAAGGTTTAAAGGGACCTTAAAGATCATCCAGTTCCAACACCCCTGCCATGGGTAGAGACACCTCTCACCAGACCAGGCTGCTTGAGACCCCATCACACCTGGCCTGGAACACCTCCAGAGAGGGGGCATCCACAAATTTCCTGGGCAACCTGTGCCAGTGTCTCACCACCCTCATAGTGAAGAATTTCTTTCTAATGCCTGATCTAAATCTTCCCTCTTCCAATTTAAAGCCATTCCCCCTCATCCTGTCACTGCAGGCCCTTGTAAAAAGTTCCTTCCCAGCTTTCCTGTAGCCCCTTCAGGTACCCGAGGGCTGCTATGAGGCCTCCCCAGAGCCTTCTCTTCTCCAGGCTGAACAACCCCAGATATCTCAGTCTGTCCTCATAGCAGATTTGCTCCATCCCTTTAATCATATTTGTAACTTGCCAAGACTGCCTCAGGGACTTTTAAATTAAGCAAGAAATGGGGGAGATGACAAGCAGAATTCAATAGGATTGCTGACAATGGATTGGATCACGAGATGTAATAGAAATCGCACTGTAATAGAAACCACACGCAAGGATTTACAGCAAGTCACTGCTCTGTGTTTGCAGTCATCATAGGCCATCTCTTGCAGAAAAGCCGGGCTCTGCTGTGTGACAGACATGAGGAGCAATGTTTCCGTGTTATCTGCTTGGCAGATGTCTCAGGTGCTGCAGAGAGATGTATGCAATGTGGAGCTGGCAGGCAGAGGACCCTCAAGGCTCTTGTGTAGTTCATCTCCCAGCACCTCTGTAGGTCAGCAGGCTCCAACTGTCACAGTGAGTAGTGGTCTGGTGGAGAAAGCAGCCTGCTTCACTTCTCAGCTCAGTCCCTGAGCCACCGAAGGAGGTGTGCCCTCAGTAGGGCCGTAAGGATGATCCAGGTAATTACAGACCTGTCAGCCTGACCTCGGTCCCAGGTAAAATCATGGAGCAGATAATCCTGGGTGAAATCATGCGGCACCTGCAGAACGGTCAGGAGATCAGGCCCAGCCAGCATGGGTTTAGGAGGGGCAGGTCCTGCCTGACCAACCTGATCTCCTTTTATGACCATGTGACTCGCCTGGTGGATGAGAGGAAGGCTGTGGATGTGGTATACCTGGACTTTAGCAAGGCCTTTGACACTGTCCCCCACAGTAGACTCCTAGGGAAGCTGTCAGCCCGTGGCTTAGATGCGAGCACTCTGTGCTGGGTTAGGAATTGGCTGGATGGCCGAGCCCAGAGAGTGGTGGTGAACGGTGTCTCATCCAGTTGGCGGCCAGTCACCAGTGGTGTCCCCCAGGGATCGGTGTTGGGTCCGGTCCTGTTTAATATCTTTATAGATGATCTGGATGAGGGGATTGAGTCCATCATCAGCAAGTTTGCTGATGATACCAAACTGGGAAGAAGGGTTGATCTGTTAGAGGATAGGATGGCCCTGCAGAGGGACCTGGACAGATTGGAGAGATGGGCCGATTCCAATGGGATGATGTTTAATAAGTCCAAATGTCGGGTACTTCATTTTGGACACAACAATCCCATGCAGAGCTACAGACTGGGGACAGAGTGGCTGGAGAGTAGTGAGGCAGAAAAGGACCTGGGAGTGCTGGTTGACAGGAAGCTCAACATGAGCCAGCAGTGTGCCCAGGTGGCCAAGAAGGCCAATGGCATTCTGGCCTGCATCAGGAATAGTGTGGTGAGCAGGACCAGAGAAGTTATCGTCCCCCTGTACTCGGCACTAGTCAGACCTCATCTGGAATACTGTGTACAGTTCTGGGCCCCCCAGTTTGGGAAAGATGTCAGGATACTGGAATGTGTTCAGAGGAGGGCAACGAAGATGGTAAAGGGGCTGGAGCATAAGCCCTATGAGGAGCGACTGAGCGAGTTGGGGCTGTTTAGTCTAAAGAAGAGAAGGCTCAGGGGAGACCTCATTGCTCTCTACAGCTACCTGAAAGGAGGTTGTAGTCGGTCAAGGGTTGGTCTCTTCTCTCAGGTGACCAGTGACAGAACTAGAGGGCATGGACTCAAGCTTCGTCAGGGAAAGTTTAGGCTTGATGTGAGGAAGAAGTTCTTTACTGAAAGGGTGATTGGCCATTGGAATGCGTTGCCCAGGGAGGTGGTGGAGTCGCCGACCCTGGAGGTGTTTAAGGGGAGATTGGATGTGGCACTGAGTGCCATGGTTTAGATGATGGTTGGTGTTAGTGTTGGGTTATAGGTTGGACTTGATGATCTCAGAGGTCCTTTCCAACCTTGTCATACTGTGATACTGTGATACACAGAACACAAAGCATTAAGGATCTGTGGAGGTCCCTTCTCAAGAATGTCCTTGCTGGAGAAACTGCCATGTTTCAACAGTTTCCTTGTACTACTGGTACATTTTTATGGTGAATTTGTTACACTACTTGTGACAATAATTGTCATTGCTTCTGCCATCGTGTATCCAAGCTATGTAATTGTTTCTGAAGGTATGACTGTTTCCTTTGCTTTCTGTATCTCAGTTATTAAAAAAAAATCCACTCCTTTTAAAATTAAAATAACAGTAGTTTCCTTCAAAATTGCCAGCATTGTTAGTGGTTTCACCTGTAATGACCCCTCACTGACTGATGCAAAAGGGTTTTAAAAGGATAGTGGCAACATATTTGTGGCTTTGTGCTTTCCCATGGAAGTACGTTTCAGCTCCGAGGTGATAAGTGGGGTATAGAGCCCCGAAATATCTGTTCAAACACCTTACATCAAGTAATGTGGGGAGAGATGCATTTGTGGCACTATGACAGGGATGTTCGCTTCAGCAAAGATTTGTCTCCATTCCAGAGGTGCTGACATGGCTTCCTGTAACAACAAATACTGTTTGATCTCTCGTGCAGAAGTTCTGATTGTCACAGAGTTAAAATGTGCCTTCCCAAACACTGGCTTAAGAGCCCAGTGGCTTTGAGGTCTGCTGCTCTGTTTGGACTATGATTTCTGCTTTGGGTCCTGTCTGTGTAGGCCTGGTTTGGGTTTGTTGTTTTTTTTTTTTTTTTTTCTACAGAATCCCCTGTGAGGCTGGAAAACACTGCCAGTATTAGTGCCTGGCTCATTTTGGTTTGGGTCTGTCTTTATGCTTGCAGTGAGTGAAGTAGTGGTCATCTTGGGTGTTGGGAAGTGGTTTGCCTGTCTTTTAAGTTGATGATTTGAGATGATGTTTGACGTCATTGGCCTGCAATATTGTTGTGGGCAGTGTTGTGTTAGACTCTTGACTAGGCTGACTGCAGTTTTAACAGACCTGGGGCACTGATGAGCATTAGCTGATGCTGGAAGAGTGCAAAGGCCTGTTGAGGCCCCCTGCTTACAGGTTTGGGTTGTCTCAAGTCGCTCTGCTCTTAAACAAGAGCGTTGTGGTGATGTGCTGCAGTAACTCCTGTCTGTGCTTATGTGTTGTAAAGAACAGTAAAAATGCAGCAGTTTCCTGGTACTCACCTGCTCTTACTTTTTTTTTTTAGGACTTGACTGGCATAGAGTCCATGGACCAGTGTCGTCACACTCTGGAGCAGCACAACTGGAACATAGAGGTACCACTCCAAATAAGATTTGTAGTGGTTTCCAATTACCTGGATTAAATGGAGTACTCTGCAGGAAGAGGGGGAGGTCTGTAATTAAGATTTAATCTGCCAGCCCCTGAATTCACAGGAGTAGCTCTCTCTAACAGTAACTCATTACATCTGGAGAGCTGGTGTCAGGAACACATGGCAGAGTTGTTATGGTTGTGAACAATTGCTTGGCTGCCCCATTGTGTAACTGCCTCTAGCACATGTGTGCAGGTGGCCATGGAGAAGGCTTTCCATACAGAAAAGTACTGCTCTGGGGCTGTGGACAAATAATACCTACTGCTAAGTGTCCAGACTGTAAAATAGGTTATTTTCTGCTGTCCTTAAATGTCTGAAACCTCACTTCGCTCTCTCTTGTGTCGAAGGCAGCTGTACAGGACCGATTGAATGAGCAAGAGGGTGTCCCAAGTGTCTTTAATCCTCCTCCATCACGGCCGTTGCAGGTCAATACAGCTGACCACAGGATCTACAGCTATGTTGTCTCAAGGCCACAGCCAAGGGCAAGTTATCTCACAGTGGATTTTGTCCTGCTTCCTGGGTGACGCTTCTAACAACAGAACTTGCAAACAGGGAGAGGAAATGTTTTCTTCTTATGCTGTTATCACCGTTCTAAATGTTTTATCTTTTGAAAACAAAATGTAAAGCTGTTCCTTCACCGTATATTATTACTGTGGGTATCTTCTCCATGGTGTGATATACAGCATGAGATCACTTTCTTTGTGTCATAGATTGTCTTGCTGTGACGTAGCAAAGCTTTTTGATCAGTTCAGTTGAAACAAAGGACTGTCCCTTTCTTATGGCAGAGGGATCATATGTTTCCTTTTTAGAGCTGCCCTAAAATGTGTATTAACAGCATGGATTACTTGCATTAATGTTTCACAAACAAATTTGCGGAAGCACCTGTAAGACCCAGTGCTGTTAATCCCTTTGTACAGCACTGCTGCTTGAATAGTCAGCGATGCTGGTTTTCGTATGTGTCGTGTTGAATTCTGAATGAATTAGTCACTTAAATTTGATTTGATGTGCCCAAAGCCATGAGATAGTGTTGAGCTCTTTTGCAGTGGTCAGAGCACTGCTACTCCCGTGAGTACATGTGTGCTTGGTGTTGGTGGACACAGTGCTTTGGCAGGCATGTTCCTGGGGTGGAGGCTGTTCTAATTCTTTGTTTGCAATTGCAGGGCCTGTTAGGATGGGGTTACTACTTCATAATGCTTCCATTCCGATTTACCTATTACACATTACTTGATATATTTAGGTAAGTACTTTTTTGTGCTGACTCATGTGTTGGCTGCATCAAGGCACACTCTAACTTAGATTTGGCTGTACCTCTGTCCCTTGGATCCAAGTCTAACGGCAGATTTTTCCATTCATTTGCTCAGCTGGCTTTATCTGTAGCCTTGTCAAGTTTCTACACAGTTTAGTAAGAAATAAATCTTACTGAAGAGAAAATGAGGGTCTTGCAGTTCTGTAGCTGAAATATTTAATTTGAGTTCTAATTCCACACAACTTTACAGTTTGAGTGCCATGCAAAGGGGACACAAAACAGCATGAAACTGTCCAGTGTTCTTGGACAAGCAACTTTATCAGAACTACATCCCATTGGACTGGCTGCAGGTTAACTCACCCTAATCCTTCTGTTATTTGGCACACCCCAAACTGTAAATACCTCTGCTTTCCCCCCCCCGGTGACTGTTGCCTCTTCTCCCTTTGCTGCCCCAAAGGACTAGTTCATCTTTTCTCCTTACAACAATGGTAGAGAGAAAAGGGAACATTGAAAGGAGGTGAATATCCAACACTCTTGCCTCTTATGGTGTTTTGGCATTTTTTCCTTTTGTGTTACTTTTTTTCCCCCCCTTAAAAGCTCTTCCAAAGTTCAGTGTAACTTTTGTGCGTCAGCAGACCTAAACAACATTGATACCTGCTTTGCAGTTAAGCTTTTTCAGCCCCAGGAATGACTGTTCCTTCTCTCTTCATTGGAATCCTAGTGTAATGTTCTCTTTCTGCAGCTCTTTGCACTCTGGAATTGTCAGTCTTGGAATATCAGAAGTGGAGTTTACAAAGTTATCTGGACAAAACTGTGTGGCTTTAGCAGCCTGTCTTTAAATTCCACAAACTTCATACTCCTGTGTGGCTTATGCCTGATGCTACAGAGGAAGTTGAAACTGTTAATCATATGTGCCTGGCATGAGATAATATTTGACTGGGGGGGGGGGGGGGGGTCTGTGGCAATGATATCAGTTTGGAGCAACTGGCAGTTTAGGTTGTGATTATAAATGTTCAACTGTCTCGGCTGTGACTTTTTTTCCCTTTATGAATGCCAGTGACTCTCTGTGGAAAAGAAAACCTGTTCTTCAGAAAGCAAATAAGCTGAATGTGCAGTGTCCTTTGCTTGCTTCCTAGGTTTGCTCTGCGCTTTATACGCCCTGATCCTCGTAGCCGGGTCACTGACCCAGTGGGTGATATTATTTCGTTTATTCATATGTTTGAGGAAAAGTATGGGAGGATACACCCTGTCTTCTACCAGGGAACTTACAGCCAGGTCAGTGTCACGTTTTGGTGCATGGATCCTGGAGAGGGGGAGAGTGGATATTGTGCCAGATGGTATCAAGGTCCACATGGCAAGATCACTTTTAATCTAAAAGCCCAGCATTTGTCCTCAAACTCTCTTAACAGGGTAATGGAGAGCTAGTGAACAAGTGTGTTGAAAAACCAGTGTCTGCCAGGCTTGATGAGGTGCCAAGCATGCAAAGTTGGAAAGCAAAGCTGCTCTGACTGTTCCTCGACCGTCTGTATGGCTCTGTAGCCAACAGCTATTCTTTGTAATCCTGCCTTTGTTTTTATAAACTGATGTGGTGTGCCAGAGCCTGTCCTTCTGTTCACCAGAATGGAATTGACAGCCTGGGCTTGTGTTATAATGTAACTTCAAAACTTGGTGTGGTGCCTCAGAATTGAGAGAAATTGAGATGTGAGAGTTCCATGTGTTAGACCTGGGCTGATGGTGCTCTCTGTAAAAGAGGAACATCCCAATGGATACTGCCTTTTCTGCAGCTTCTCTCAGCCTAGCCAAGAGGAGGACCTCCTGCAGTGCATCCCAGCAGACAGTTGGATCTGCACTGCTTCTCGAGTGCCAGAGAAGAATGTGGAGTCTGTATCAGCTCCGTGCTGCATAGCGGTGGAGCTCACTGCCTCCGCAGCTTTTCTAGACCCCCTCTGTCTTGCCTGGAATCCAGGCTTAAATAACCACAGAATGGTTAGACTACCAAAACTCAGTGCTAGTAAAACAATGAGCCCTTTGTGCACTTATCCCGTGGTCGTGTTGAGAATTGCTCTTGGGTGGGTGGAATCCAGAGACTGGAGATGGAAAATTTGTGGTGGTGTTGTAGTGGGTTTTTTTGGTTTTGTTTTGTTGGGGCCTGCAGCATTATTCAGTTATCTTTTTTAGTAGTGTTTTCAGTTGATGTGGTCTGAAGACAGTCCTGTACAGGCTTGAGTAGAGAGCTCAGTGTTGTGAGTCTAAGGGGAGAGGGCTCTTTCTTGCCAGCTGAGTCCAGTGGGGGGTGTCAGTCTGTGCAGTTACCTGCCTGGCTTTGCTCCGGGTCCAGTGTTCTCCAAAGTCACATCCTGAAAGGAGTGTGAATGAATGCCGCTCTAGCCACCTTAAATGAGAGTTTAGCCAGAAGATCTGACAGGTTTGCCCTCTGCTGCTGCTTTATTAAAACTGTGCTAGTGACAGAGGAACAGCCTGGGTAGATGTTGCTGAGCTGTGCCACGCAAGTCTTGTGGGTGCTTGCTTTTTCCTTGCCTAGAGGCCCTGTAACTTTACCTCCTCTGCTCTTATGCCAAGGCACTGAATGATGCCAAGCGGGAGCTGCGCTTCCTGTTGGTTTATCTTCATGGAGATGACCACCAAGATACAGATGAATTCTGCCGGTAGGTAGGAGAGTTTTCCAAATAGTTATATTTGCACTGTAAATACAGCTTCATTCACATGATCTCTTCTTATCCCCTAGCAATACCCTGTGTGCACCTGAGGTGATCACCCTCATAAACACTAGAATGCTCTTCTGGGCTTGCTCAACCAATAAACCAGAGGGATACAGAGGTGAGTGTGTCCCTCCTGGGCTTTATCTGTCTCCTCCCATCTCTGGAACAAGCTAAATGCTCTGGCAAATTTAAGTGTGTGAAACACACTGTCGGTTTTTTTGCAAGCAGACAAGATTTCATCCCGTTCTGAATGAACATTCAGAGCAATTTACTTCCTTCCTGCTGGAATTAAAGAACCTTTTTAGTTGTTTCAGAGGGAAAAAACACAAGCTTTCAGTCTCCATGTTCCCAGCCACTTCTTCCCTTTGGTAATTTATAGGATTTAGTTAGATAAAATGGAGCCTGAGGCCTTTTCTGCCTTGGAAGAGAGTGGCTGTGGAAGCTGCTTTCCTAGGCCCTTGGGAATGTTTGTGCTGTACGCTTTGCTGACCCTTCTGGATGGGGCAGTTATGGTGTGGTGTGTGTGCCTGTTTCCCAGTCTCCCAGGCTCTGCGAGAGAACACGTACCCATTCCTGGCTGTGATTATGCTGAAGGATCGCAGAATGACAGTAGTTGGGCGACTAGAAGGCCTCATCCAGGCTGATGACCTCATTAATCAACTGATGTTCATCATGGATGCCAACCAGACATACCTGGTGTCTGAACGCCTGGAAAGGTATGGTGGGACCTGAGCTTCAGTAATGCAGAACTTGTGGAGGCAAGCTCTGCTCTGTCCCCTTTCTCCCTCCAGACACCATAGGTAGGCAGGTAGATCAGCATCTCCTGTTCTATAACGCAGCCCGTGGGTTCCCCTTTGTCCCTGTGGGATCATTGGTCCATAGATTCGGGCTGCCCTATAACGAGGGAGCTGGATGTGTTGCCTGTGTAGGCCGGTTGCTGAAAGGTAGGTACGAGTGCTCTGGTGTTTCGCAGTCAGAGAGCACCCTTAGCGTGCTGGAGCTTTGCAGGTAAAGCTTGGACAAGAGCCAGTGGGAACCAAGTGGGAGCCAAAGGCATTGCAGTCCACAGCCAGTGAGTGCTGTTGCCTGGGCTGGCTGTCCTGAATTCGAGCTGTGTTTCTGGTAGTGCCTCATCAGCATGAGCTCCAGCCCCCTGTAACTCTGTAGGGGTTTGAAGGCTGCGGTGCTGTGTCTGAAGTAGGATGCCACCTTCTGGTCTTCAGTCTGTCACACAGGACCCAGTAATGCGCTTTGATGCCTCTCATTTCTGAAATGTGCAAGGAATTACCTGAAGGAGGTAAACCCATGAGGAGTCTCCAGGCATGAGGCAGAATTCCTGGGCTTTGCTTTGTGCTGTTTGTCCACTCTGTCAAGCTGTGGTGGGTGAGAAGTCTTCAGTGTTCAATTAATTTCCACTCAAGCAAGGGAAATGGTTTGTGAGCTAGGGGCTGTGGAGATGCACCTTGCCTTCTAGGAGCTGATGGTGCTCTAAACAAGGCATTCTCTGTGTGTGCTCCTACGAGTTTGAGGCTGTACCTGCACCCTTCATCTCTGCCATCAGCCTGCTGTGCCTTTGCTTTGGGGCCTGCCAGCCCTGACCACTCCCTGCTCACGTCTGCAGGGAAGAGAGAAACCAAACCCAAGTTCTGAGGCAGCAGCAGGATGAGGCATATCTGGCATCATTGCGTGCGGACCAGGAAAAGGAGCGCAAGAAGAAGGAGGAACGGGAGAGAAAGAAGAAGAAGGAAGAGGAAGTGCAGCAGCAAAAAATAGCTGAGGAGAAGCGGCGACAGGTGAGAGCAAACTGGGTGCTGGAGAGGCTGCTGTTGCCTGGTGGAATGCTCACATTGTGTAGGAGCAGTGCCTCCACCAGGGCTTTCTTGTTGGTTTGGAGCTGCTCAGGGCTTGAGTGTCCTCTGAGCCTGCTGGAGCAGCTCTGCTGCCAGGGACCAGTATAAAGGTCAGTTCAGTGCATGCCCATTGCTCCTGCTCTTTCCTCGCTTTGCAGACGCTGCAGGAGGAGAAGGAGCGGAAGTCCGAATGCCTTCCTCCCGAACCACATCCCGATGACCCAGAGAGCGTTAAGATCATTTTCAAGCTGCCTAACGATTCCAGAGTGGAGCGGCGATTCCACTTCACACAGTCATTGACGGTGAGTTTGGGGCAGAGCTGATGGGCTTCCCAGAGTAAAGGAGGGTCAAGAGTCTCCAGATGGCTCAAGCAAAGCTTTTGTTCTGTTGGACTTTATCAAATGGTGACCTTTGCCAAAAGCCTTAGCAAGCAGAGTTGTTCCTTGGTATGGGTGGTGTCATGGGGCCTGGTTCCACCAGCTTAGATTAGAGGGGAAAAAATTGGAAGACACATTTTTTTCTTCTGGGAAGTTTGACTCTTGTTGCTCCCTGTTTAAATAATGGTGTAGAAGGAGTCAGAAATGGTGTCTGGACTCTGCAGGTGCTCTGTGACACGTTCTGTTTCATGCATGCCATGGAAGTGGCTCTGGCATCTACCATGCAGTCATGGTGCAAATTTGGTGCCCTCCTGCCTGTGATAAGCCACAGATGCAGTCTGGCTGTGCCATTGCTCCCCCAGCTGGCAGTTATTCCTGTGTTTCTTTCCCAGGTGATCCATGACTTCTTGTTCTCCTTGAAAGAAAGCCCAGAAAAGTTCCAGATTGAGGCCAACTTCCCTCGCCGTGTCCTGCCCTGCCTCCCAACAGAGGAATGGCCCAACCCACCCACGCTGCAGGAGGCCGGACTCAGCCACACGGAAGTCCTCTTTGTGCAGGACCTCACGGACGATTGACACTTTTCCAGAAGACACAAAATGGAAAGAGAAATTCATATTATTATTATAATACAATATTTTTTTTAAAAGACTGCGTACAAACGAGGGATCAGAGACCACATTGCCTGTGCCAGCTGTGCTGTGTGTGCGTGCTGGTGAGAGGAAGTGTGTGCGTGTCCTCGCACACCTGTGTATACAGCCATCCCCTGCACTTGGAGGGCAGAGAGGGAGGGGAGCTGGTGTTGCCCCTCCACCCTCCCTGGGGAGGAACAGGAATGGCAGCTCTTGGTAACTATTGCTTTTATTGATGACAACAATAATAATAATAAAACCCCAACAACCTGACATCTGGTGAAGATCTGATACTCTGCTGCTCCTGACAACCAGAAGACTGAGCACCTGAACGTGCTGGGAGCACAGTGGGGAGGGCTGGACAGAGTCTCTTCAGCTTCACTCTGTGTATAAATATCTTTCTTTTAGTATTTCTCTTGCTTTGTAATGACCAAAGGAGAATGGGGTTGACTATAGTATTAACTTTTTTGATAAAGAGCTGGTTCAATTCTTACCTGTGTGGGGTCTTGCCCAGGGTTCTTAGCCTGCGTAGTGTAATAAACTCTGCCTCTAGCATGTCTGTGCCAGTGCTTTCTGCCTGTGCCCCTGCACACCCCCCCGAGGGTGGGGGCTGCAGCTGCTGGGGTGCTGCAGTGTGTGGCTGCTCCCCTGCAGTCACTGGTGCTGTGCCTGCAGCACTGCTGCTGTGTATGCCCTGGGCGTGCTGCCTTCCTGCAGGATGGACTGGGGCGTGGCTGGGGCATCAGGAAGATCACCCTTTCTCTTCTCAAAGGGCAGAAATCAACCCTCCTGGAGCAAGTTAGAGGTAGAAAAAGGACATTCGAATTGCAGTGTGGAGAAGCAGGGGTGCAAGCCTCTCTCCCCAAGCAGAGGCTTGGTTGTGGCTGTGGAGCAGGGCTCTTGGCTCCTGCCCAAGAGGGAAGTGATGGGAGCCTGTTCCTTCCCTAACCCCCTACCTTTCAGTAACCAGTTTTTGACACACTGTGCACACTTGCCTGCACAAAGCATAGAGGAGAGCAGGGATTTCCTCCCACCCCTGCTGTTTCTGCTGCCTGCAGGCTGTAAGTTGTCCTCCCTTTCTGGCAACTCCAGGCTCTGGCATGGCTTTTTCCAACAGGGAGAAGAGATCCTTCATTTTCCTCCCAAGGGAAAAACTGTTCCCCTCCTGCCCATGCAGGCTTCTGGAGCAGCGTGGTTTGGGGAATAGCAGCCCTGCTCTCAGATGTGGGGTGCCAGAGCTCCTGCCTTGTGTCGTGTATAGGGTGGATGTCTTGTGTTCCAGTCAGCTTGGAGTGCCCAGTCTGGGCAACCTGTGCCAGTGTCTCACCACCCTCATTGTGAAGAATTTCTTCCTAATGCCTAATTTAAATCTTTGCCCCTTCCTCTTTAAAGCCCTTCCTGCTTGTCCTATCACTACAGGCCCTTGTAAAAAGTCTCTTCCCAGCTTTCTATAGGCCTGCTTCAGGCTATAAGGTTCCCCCCTCCCTGGAGCTTTTTTCCAGGCTGAACAACCTCAACTCTCTCAGCCTGTCCTCATAGCAGAGGTGCTCCAGTCCTCTGATCATCTTTGAAGCTGCCTCCAGATCTGATCAAACAGTTCTATATCCTTCTTATGTTGGATATTCCAGAACTGGACACAGGTGGGGTCCCACAAGAGAGCTGCTCCTGGGGCTGTGTACAGGTGTGCTCGAAGGCTGGGATGGAGGAGAGGTGGAAGATGCCTCCCAGGATAGCAGCCAGAAGGACCTCCTACCTCATTGCAAGCTGCAAAGTATCTCGATGTGAGATTGAGGGGTTCTATGGTGCTGCTGGGTCAGCCAGCTCTTGCTTACCCTCTCCAGGTCTCTCCTCTATGTCCCCTCTCTGGAGCTCTTCCAGCTGCCACACCCTCCCTTTAGCTGCCCGGGGATCCCCCAAACATCAGCCTGACCTCAGGCCCCCTGGGGACCCTTCAGCCTCCACTGGCCCACCCCGAAACAAGAGCCGGGGCACAGCACCTTGGTATACATCATACATTTATTAGTGAATATCCCTCTCAAAATCAGCCACAACATTAAAAAAAATAATGATTGCACTACTTGGTCAAGCAGAACTAGCAACTTTCATTTTAAAAAAAGTACAAATCTGTTAAAAATTTCAATCAGTATAATACACATATATATAATACAACATACTAGTTATGTTAAATGCTACAAAACCAATATGATTCCAATGGAATGGAAAAAACCAAACACTTTTAGAGCTTTAAGAACCTTTTTTTTTCTATATATTAGCCTTTTTTCAAATACATACATGGGAAAAATGAGGTAACTGTAAAATGTGCAAGTAACAGAGCAAAAAAAATTATATATATATATTTATATATATATATATATATAAAAACTTTCTAACACAGAACACACGTCCTAGCACCTTCCGGGGAGCCACAGGGGTCCCTCCGGAGGGCCCAGGGACTGGTATAATAGAACAGTAAACAGTCCACTATCCCACCACAGGAAATCATTGGTAAACAGTGGTATCTACAGCGCAGTCAGCAATCACAAACACCCTAAATAATTGTTTTTTAGTATTTTTTTTTGTAATTTTTTTGTTATTTTTTTTTAAATGATACTTTTTAGCTGCTCATTGGAATAAATTCTGCAGCACACGAGCTGTGAGCTTTCGAGTCGCCGTCAAAGGACCGTAAGGCTTTCCTGGCTCCCTGGGCACCGCGAGGGTGGGAGGGGACGAGGGGAGGGGGGGGCGTCTCCGGGGGTGCGAGGCCGCCGCGCGGCACGGGGACTCCTTTGGTTATCTGTCACTGAGCGAGGGACGGGGAGGGGGCCGGGGTCCTGCCCAAGGGGCACCGAGCCCAGCGGTGCCAGCGCCCACGGGCGGGGGCCCTCGGCCTCGACGCCTCGCGCGGGGAGCGGCTGCGAACAGGAGGCAAGGAGCCGGCCAATGGCAACAAACCGCTCGCTGCCCCCTCCTCGCCCCACTGGCTGGGTGGGCAGTGGTGCCGGCCAACCAGCACGTGCCGATGGGCGAGGGGGTGCCCGGCCAATGGGGAGCGGCGCCCCGGCGACGGGCACTGTCGCAGCCCAACGGTGCGGCAGTGCAGGGAGCCGTCCCACCTGCCGGGCACAGCCGCTGGCCTCACACCCAGCGTGGCATGGGGGGCCCAGCCCCGCCGCCTGCCCCCCGCCCCGCGGGGAGCCCTCCCGCCGCCCCTTGCACACGCCGCGGCCCCCCGGCTACCGCCGCCTCCCACCCAGAGCGGCGCGGGGACGGCCCTGAAAGTCTCACGGTCCTGCTGTGGCGTTGCGGACATGTGCAGTACAGTGCATGGCAGTATCAGCTGAGCACAAAAACCCCTCTCCCCACCCCCCTCACCCCACAGCCGGCTACACGTAGCCAAGACCACGTTCCAAGCTGGTCAGACATGCATGCATATTTGTGAACATTTACATAGGGCTGGCGTCCGCTCGGAGGCTCCACGCCGCGAGGGGAGGGCAGTCCTGCCCCCACACACCTCCTCCCATCACCCTCCTCGCTAATTAATCATGCAAAACAACTTCGGCCACGCGGGATTGCTGGAGTCGGGCAGCGGCGGCGGCTTCTCCCATGGCCCCGCGCCTGCCTGGCCCCATGCCGGGCAGGGGACTGCTCACGACTCCCCCCCACACCAGCTGGTGCAGGGCCTGGGTAGCACTGAAAATACACCACGAGGTTATGGATAAACACCCCCTGTTCCGGGGGCACCCCCTGCGGTCCCCCCGCTGCCCCCCAGCCAGGGCACTGCGCCGTCCAGCCTGCAGGACGGGAATGAGGCTGTTTCGATTCATGGCAGCGGGGCAGAGAAATAACAGCAGGAGCCGGGCGGCACAGCGGGGCCACTGCATGCCCACGGCCATGGTGGTGGGGTCCCTCCCAGGCCTGGCTACCTCGCAGGGTGCCGCGTGGCCTGGCCCCAGGAGCTGCACCAGCCGAGCATGGGATAATGAAAGGGGAGAGGGGCCAGCGCTGCGCCAGCACCATCCTCCCATCAGGAAAAGACCCCAAGCAGCCAGAACCCTCCAGGGCTTCCCAGGGCAGCCGAGGCAGGAGAGGGGCTGTGCCGGGCTGCATGCGGGAGCAGGGATGGAGGAGTTCCTGCCCCAGCCATGCCATGGGGTTGCTGGTGTCCCACATTGGCCATGCTCTGCTGGCCACCTCCTCTGGCTGTCCCCAGGGCTGGCTTGGCGCTCCAGCTTGGGGTGCTGCAGACATCAAACCCACAGCGCTCCCTCCTCTCTTCTCCCTGTGAGCAACCCCAAGGGGAGGAGCCATCTGCGTGCCGCTTGGTCAAACGGCCACGAAACCAAAACGCAACGGAAAAGTAAAGGAAACAGGAAAAAAAACAAACCCTACCATAAAAAAAAAGTGACAAAGGGAAAAAACACTAATTCCCTAGTGGAGTACAAAAACCTGGAAAGTGATGGGAGCAACAACAGCGTCTTTGGAGTGTGGAGGGCACGGCCACGCGCCTCCCACCTCCAGCACAAGATTCAGGGCCCTGGGAGTGCAGCCGGCAGGCGTCCGGCCGAGTCGGTGCCCCGCGGGGAAGGGGGCTGGCCGGGAGCCCAGACTGCTCAATGCTCACCACATCTGAGGAGAGGCTTTGGGGAGAGGGGGTAAGCGCAGGGTCAGGCCCTGGCAGCAGGCAGTGGCCCTGGCCCCTGGCCCGGCGTCCTCGTCCTGTAGCAAATTGTGCGGCACAGCGCCCGCCAGCCTCAGTCTGCCTCCCGCTGCACCTCCGATGCGTCCGCCCGGCAGATGGGGCACGTGCGGTTCGCCTGTGGGCAAGGAGATATGGAGGTCAGTGATGGGGCACCCGTGGCACTGGCTGCACCCAGACACCCTCCCCTGAACTCCTGGGCTGGAAGCCACCTGCAGTGTTACTGTGTCCCAGGAGTGTGTGATGCGGCCCAGCTCAGAATCTGCTCCCAACACACCCTGCATTGCACAGCACTAAGGCCACCCAAATTGAGTGCACCCACATCAAGTTTGCAGATGACATCAAGCTGAATGGGACAGTTATCACACCAGAAGGACAGGATGTCATACGGAGGGACCTGGACAAACTGGAGAAGTGGGGCTGTGTGAGCCTCATGAGATTCAACTAGGCTAAGCGCAAGGTCCTACACCCGGGTCTAGGCAATCTGCGGTTTCTATACAGGATGTGGGACGATGGGATTGAGAGCAGCCCTGTAGAGAAGGACCTGACTGATGACAACCTCAACACAAGCCAGCAATGTGAGCTCAAAGCCCAGAAGACCAAGCGTGTCCTGGGCTGCATCAAAAGAAGAGTGTCCAATAGGTCAGGGGAGGTGATTCTCCCCCTCTACTCTGCTCTCGTGAGACCCCACCTGGGGTCCTGTGTCCAGTTCTGGAATCTCCAAGATAAAAAGGATGTGGAACTCTTAGAAAGGGTGCAGAGGAGGCTACGAAGATGATGAGAGGGCTGGAGCACCTCTGCTATGAGGACAGTCTGATGAGAGAGTTGGGTTTGTTCAGCCTGCAGAAGGCTCCGGGGAGATCTCATAGTGGCCCTTCCAGTACCCGAAGGGGCTACAGTAAAGATGGGGAGGGACTTTTTACAAGGGCCTATAGTGACAGGACAAGAGGGAAGGGCTTCAATTTGGAAGGGGGAAGATTTAGATCAGACATCACAAAGAAATTCTTCACAATGAGGGTGGTGAGACACTGGCACAGGTTGCCCAGGGAAGCTGTGGATGCCCCATCCCTGGAGGTGTTCAAGGACAGGCTGGATGAGGCTTTGAGCTGCCTGGTCTGGTGAGAAGTGTCCCTTCCTGTGGCAAAGGGGTTAGAAATGGATGGGCTTTAAGGTCCCTTCTAATCCAAACTATGATTTTATGAAAGGTACTGCCCTCACCCACAGCACCCCCAGAAGCCGCCCTGCTTCCCGGAGTGGCCCGGGCATGCGCTGTACCTTTAACCATTTGTCGACACACTTGGCGTGGAACTCGTGGTTGCAGGGTAGGACGCGGAGAAGCTGCCGAGCCTCGAAGTCACTGAAGCACACAACGCACCTGGGGGAAGCAGCCGTTAGCCCAGCCCTGCAGCACACCCACAGCCCCCAGACCTCGCCTGTGTGTCTCTTGCCCATGCCCCACGCTCACTCACAGGGTCTGCTCGGACTGATGGCTCTCAGGGTTGAAGCGGTAGGACGGGAGGTGCTCGATGTCTGCTTTGGTGAGTCCCCGTGGCTTGGCCTCCCCCAGCCGCTCGGCCAGGTTCAGCAGTGCCTGGAGGGAGGCGCAGAGACCAACTCAGCTCAGTTCATACCTTAGTCCAGCATCCCCTCAGAGCTCACCCTGCCCTGGCAGAGTGATCCCAAAATCCACCCTGGCTCCTCCACCCCACCACCTCACAGGTAAACAGAACCAACGCACCTCGTAATTCTCCATCTCCACATCATCCACGTCCAGGTCCAGGCTGATCGTGGGCCCCACAGCCGTCGGTGACACGGGAAGCATGGAGCTGAGGGGGGAGGATGGGATAGTTGTTGTGAGGCCACAAACCCTCTGCCCTGGCATCCCCAGGGGGGCCAAGCCGCCTGTGCCAGCGCTGCACTGCTGTGCCTCCCATTTGCAGTGCCACCCATGCCCCCCACATCCCACCGTGTCGCTCCGGTACTCACAGGAAGTAGGGCAGGAAGCTTGGGTAGTACGGGGGAGGTGGTGGAGGGGGTGGCGGGGGAGGCAGCGCCTGCTGCAGCCGGTACCGCTGGGTGTTCAGCCGCCGGGGCATCATGTGGGGGTATGGCTGCAGGGAGAGACAGGGCAGTCAGAGCTTTGCCAGCCCCGCGGCATCCCCCTGCCCCGCCGCGAGACGGGGACTCACCACGCCGAATGGCAGTTCTTGGTGCAGTGGGTCGTGGGGGAGGTAATGCAGCGGCACGGAGGGGGACAGCGTGGGAGCATGGTGGGACGGGGGGTATGTGAAGCCTGTGATGGGGTGCTGCTCCCCTCGCAGGTCCACATCATTGTCTATCCTCTGCAGAGGCTGTGGGAATAACAGTTAGGCTGAGAGGGGGGTCCCAAATAACAGCACCCTGGCTCTAGCAGGGCAGAGGCACCCGGGGCATCCCACCCACCACCCCGAGCTCAGACCCATGGGGGCTGCAGAGGGGCAAGACCCAAAGGTGGCCTTTGTTGTGTAACAGGGTGCGCCGCATCCCCAGCCTGTGTCCCTGCCCTGACTCACCATGCGTGGGTGCTGGGCTTGGAGAGGTACAAACTGCCCCAGGGGGGCCATGTGGGGTGGCTGGTGGGGGGCCACTGGCGGCGGTGGGGGGTGCAGGATGTAATGGTCGCTGGAGATGATGGGGGGGAACGTCTGGTAGGAGACGGGGAGCTGTTGCATGGCGCATGCCTGGATCAGCTGGGGGGCAGAAAAAGAAAACTGGGGGTCAGACACCCATCATGGGCACAGCTGCTCCCCTGCCTCCTCTCTGGGGCTTCCAATAGATCCCATGCCTGCAGAGAATCGAACTCCAGTGGGCCTGGGTACCCACAGTCCAGGCTGTCCCCAAGTGTTCCCTGTGAGTATCCCCCACTGTGACTCACCGGGGGTGGGAGGCAGCAGAGTGGATAGTGCTGTCCACTGAACATCACTGAGCATGCTGGGAGCTGCTGGGTGCTGCAGCCAGGGATGTGCTGGCCGGCGTGGATGGGGAAGCCTTGCGTCGTGACAGTGGTAACCGTGTAGGAGAGAGGGACGGGTCCCTGGTGCACCTGAGGACGAGATGCCAAGGGCATGTCAGGGTACAGCCCCCAGCTGAGCTCCCTCTGTCCTGCCAGGGTGGCAGCAAGGCACTGAGCATCCACTGCTGGGACACAACCATCCAGCACATCCATTCCACTGCTGTGGCCAGAGGAGGGAGGCTGAGTGCACGCTGGGCTTGAGGTGGGTTTTGGACCCCTCTTTGCTCCCTGTGGACAGGCTGGCATGGCCTCCAGCCCAGCACTGCCACCGAGGGCGATGCCTGGCAGTTCTGACATGAACAACCCTATGAGGGGACTGTCCCACGCCCCTGGGAGCAGGGACCATCCAAGCTCGCAGGGGAGCCTGAGGATTTAAGTGCTCAGACAACAAAAGAACCAGCAATCTCTGGGCTGGCTGCTCCCAGCAGCAAGTGACTCGCAGAGGGGACTCAGGGACACATTTTGGGACCACTGCTCCGGACACCAGCCCAGGACCACCACCGCATGGTCCCCTTAGGACCGGGGGCTGCGGCACCTACCTGGTCATGCAGATCCACCATGAATGGGTTCTGGTGCGGCGGGTGTGCAGCTGGGTGAAGCATTCGTGGCGGCGTGCTGGGGAGAGCGTAGGCACGGGGCTCATCTACAGGGACGTGTGGCTGCTGAGGGAAGGCAGGGTGCAGCTGCGGCTCATCCTGGCCCAGCAAGGTTGCCAGAGGTCGATCGCGTCGTCCCCACTGACGCCTGGCAGGGGGGCTGTGGGGCCGCCAGGGGAGAGAAACAGAGCAGGAGTGACCCCCCAAGGCCAGGGAGGCAGCAGGCAGGTCAGTGCCAGCTGGGCTTCCAGGGAGATGCTCAGGCCATCACGCCAGGCCACACTCCTTGTCTGGCTGGGGGAGCCCCAGAGCCAGCTACTCTGCTCACCCTGCGTATGCCTCCACGCCCCAAGCACAAAAGGGTCCCCTGCTCCCCAAAGACACAGGAGCCAGAAAGAAGTGCTTCCCTGCTGTGATCTTCCCCCAAACCCCCAGGAGCTGGTGGCTCACCCCAGCAGGACCACAGAACCAGCGCCATGTCCCCACACCCAATGGGTGACAGGGCTCTGCACCACCCCATGCCCCATACCTTCGCCGGAGGTGGTCGGGGCTGCTGCAGGGTCCCCCCGAGAAACGGCGCTGATTAAAGGGGGCAGAGGGTGGCCGCCTATTCACTGCCAGTTCCCATGGTCGCATTGGTGACGTCGGGAGGCAGATGGGCACGTGGGACCTCAGGTTCCAAGCAGGGCAAGACACCAACACCTTGAATCCTGTGAGAAGGACATCAGGTCAGAGCAACCCAACTGTGGGGCAGCACAGGGCTGCAGGATCTCCAAAGCCTCCCCGTGACCCAGCCCTTTCCCCTGCCACCTGCTTTGGGAAAGGGGAAGGAGGAGGAGAAGCACGGAGCAAGCCCAGGGAAGCCGCTGCACCCGCCGACATACCAGAGGGGTTGCAGCCCACCTGGCTCCTGCCCGTGCCCTCTCCACACCAGAGCTGGACCACCCCCCCATGCCCACCCCTGCCACCTGCACAACGGACTCTAAGCCACGCCAGCGTGACTGTCCCCACGCATCTGAGCCTGCTGCTACCTTGCCATGGGGAGGGTAATGCCGATGACCAGAGCTTTTGCAGCTCCCAAGACCCAGATCTGTGTCCACTCCCCCTCCTAGGGCTGGACACAGCCCTGGGGAGTGCTATGAAGAGCTTGTGTGTGTGTGTTCCCCACCCCCAGTCACCCCATTACTGTCCCTTCACTGCATGGCCAGAGGCACCCCCTGTGCAAGACAGACACTGAATGAGAGAAGCACTTGGTTTTGACACAGAGAAAAGCAAGCAGAAAACGGCCCTGTGGCTGCAGCAGCATCCCAAGCCACTCGCTTGCTGACAGGGAGTCAGGGGAGGCGGCACAGGCATGGGCAGTGTCTGAAGATGGGCCAGCAGCTCTGCCCCACAGGCAGTGGGTCAGTGGGAACTTGACCCCGAGTCCTGCCCCATCTCCCCTCCCACATCCAGCCTGGATGGTGTCCCCGTGCTAGAGCCCCCTCCCGCTGCACAGCCCAGGCCCCCAGCCCCAGCAAAGCTCAGCACTGCACAAAGGAGCTGTTTGCCTGCAGGGATATTCTTCCTCAGCCTCTGGTTCCCCTCGTTCCACATTCCCCCTTCCTCAGAGAAGCCAGGCAGGACAAGGTGGCACCTGGCTTCCCCAGAGCACCCTCCCTCTTCTGCCATCCTCCCCTGGTCCTCACAGCCATCGCTGGTGAGTGGGAACAGCATCAGCTCCAGCACCGCTCCCTGTGCGACCCCACATCCAGCTCATCCACAGGCTGGTGGTGTGCCCTCCCAAAGCAGCTGCTTCTTCAGCCTCTCATTGTCCTCCTTGGTGTCCATCACAGAGGCTCAGCAGGGACATCGAGCGCATCCCGAGCCCGGGGGAATCTCCCCCTCCTTGCAATGTCACACCTGAGTGATAGGTGTCACCAACCACAGCAGGAAGTCACCAGGGCAAGCCCAGTGCCACACAACGGTCTCTCCTTAACCTCACCTCCACCCATCACACATTACAGAAGTTGGAAGCAAATTTCTCTCTCTGGTTTCTTTTGGGGCAAAAGGAAAAAAAAAAAACAAAGCCATAGGCTGAGCCCCCCCAGGAGCCCATCTGCAGCTCCTGTCAGGGAAGGGGCTGTGCTCAAGGATGGGGATTTGTCCCACAGTGTTTTATTCCACCCCACAGCTTGTGACCAGGATTCTGGGTGCACTGGGCTGGGCTGGAATGCAGTGGTGGCCCAGGTTTAGCCCTACTCCCCCAGGAGCATCCCTGAAGTGTTCCCACTTACAGTTCCGCCTTGTCACTCTCGTCACAGACCAAAGGCCCTGGGTGACCCAGCGGGGCACCTTCCAGATCGGACACCGCAGCAATGGGCACCCATTAAGGAGACAATGAACCTACTCAGGGGCTTGCCTGCCCGGGACCCCTGGAGCAGGGGAGTTGCCCAGGCTCATGGCACCCCGGGGATGTATCTCCTGCAGGCGAGACCACGGTGGCCTAAGGGTGCCCTGCCCCTGGTGCTGCCAAAGCCAGCACCCTGCACACCCGGTACCCGTGTTCCAGGCCAGGCTGGATTGGGCCTTCAGCAACCTGGTCTGGTGGGAGGTGTCCCTGCCTGTGGCAGGCGAGTGGAACTGGATGGGTTTTCAGGTCCCTTCCAACCCAAACCATTCCATGATTCTACCGGGCTCCCCATCTCAACCCCCGCCGGGAGCCACCGGCCACACCGGGCAGGGTCACCGGGATCCCTCGGTGTGGCTCTGAGATCAAAGTTAGCAGCGCCCGCGCTCCTGACCAGTGCCGTCTGCTTGGGGCGAGCCGCCCGCGCCCCGGGAGTCCTGGCACCCCGCGCTTCCCCGGCCCCAAGCCCCTCACAGACGGTCTCACCGGCTCCCCTAGAGTGGGGTCAGCGCTGGCCATGCCGGCCCGGCCTCAAACCCGAGCCCGGACACCGCGGTCTCCGGGGCGAGCGGTGGATCCGGGGCGGGTGTGTGTGCGTCCAGCATCCCGACACTGCGGAGCACCCGGGGAGGGGGAGAGGGGTGCAGCATCCGAGGAGGTGCAGCATCCCGGGACTGGGGGAGTGCAGCGGGGTGTGCAGCAGTCCGGGACAGAGGGGCATCCCGGGACTGCAGGACTTCCCGGGGGGCGTGTGCAGCAACCCGGGCAGGGGGGCATACCGGGAATGGGGGATGCAACATCCCGGGGATGGGGGTGTGCAGGAACCGAGGAGTGCGGGGCACCCCGGGAGGGGCCGCAGCATCCCCGGACGGTGGGGCATCCGGGGGCATCCCGGGAGGTGTACAGCCCCCCGAGGGTCCCCCTAGCCCGCAGCCCCGGTGCCGGCGCTGTGGCTTTAAGAGCGGCGGCCACGGGGCCATGTGCTCGGCGCTAAACAAAAGCAATAACAAAGGCAAGCGCGAGCCCCGCCGCCGCCCGGGGCCGGTTCCGCCGGCCCCCCCCCCCGCCTCCCGCCCGCACCTACCTGCACCGCCGGCCGGTGCCGCCGCTCCGGTGCCGCCGCCCCCTCCCGCCGCTCTTTGTTCGCCGGGCCCGGGCCTGCCCCCCCTTCCCCCTGCCGCCGTCCCTCCTCCCCCCGCCCGCCCTACCTCCCTCCCTTCCGCCTCCCGCCCCCCCCCCCCGCTGGGCCGGTCCCCTCCCCGCCGCCGCTGTTTCCGATGCCTCTTTGTTTTCAGCGGGGCCGGGGGTATCCGTGTGTCCGTGTCCCTTTAAGGGCGCCGGGGGCACCGGTCACAGCACGGGGAGAACCGCGCGGGGGGGGGGGGGGGAGTGCGCGGGGGGAAGGAAGAGGCAGCCGGGGGGGAGGGGGAGCGGCGCGCGCGCGCCCCCACGTGACCAGGCGTGTCACGCTCCGCAGCCATCTTGGAGGGGCGCGGGGCCGGGCCCGCCACGCGGGGCAGCGCGCCTTCTCCCCCACCCCGCCCCGCGCGCGCAGCGGGGGGCGGTGTCCTAGCAACGGTCTCCATGGGGGGGGGGGGGCTTAGTAACGCGGCCTGGGCCTGCGGGACTGGGAACGGGACGGGGACCTCCGCCCCGTCGTAGCGAGATGGCCCCTTCCCGGCGGCTTCGGGCAGCTCCGTGGGCAGGAAAAGCACGGGGAAGGGGGAAGGCGAGGGCAGGAGCGGGGCTCCACGTCCCCCTCCTGCGCTGGGACCGTAGGATGGAGAAGCTGCTCCCATCCCACACAGCCCCGCACGTACCAGCAGCTCTTCCAGGGCATCTGCCCCGGTGGGATTCCAGGCAAACCCCTTTTGCTTCAGAAAAGCTGCCTGCTCTCTCCCCAGGTGTGACTCCCAGACTCCAGAAAAGCCCTTTTCCTCAGATAAGTCTCCTGCACTCTCCCCAGGTGGGATTCCAGGCTCCAGAAAAAGTCCTTTCCCTTAAGAAAAGCTTCTTGGTCTCTCCCTAGGTGGAATTCCAGGCACCACAAAATCCTTTTTGCTTCAGAAAAGCCTCCTGGTCTCTCCCCTCCACTAACCAAGGTGCAGGGACTTCTCAAAGCATCTCCCAGAGCTCTGGGGGCTGCATACTGAGGCCATGCTGCTGGCAGCACAGTCCAGCCTGAGCCCTGCACGCAGGAGAGCGCATCACATCGCATCACAGCAGCTTTTCTGAGCGCCACATGCGGTACGCGAGCCAAACTTCCCCGAGTTATGATACACATTTAAGAATTCCCAGGTAGGCGAGTGAGCGAGCCAGCCGGCAGCCCTGATGTGATCCCTGTAAACCAGCCCCCCCTGGCAGCTGGGTTTTAAAGTGCTAACAGCCAAAAGGGAGCCAATTAATTTGTAACATCACCCCTTTTAAAGCAAACCTCAGATCGGTGGTAATGATTTAACGTTTCACTAGGTTCGTCATCGCCATGAGCAGCTGGATTCGGTTTTGCCCCATTCCAGCCCTGTACCCTGCTCTCTCTAGGCTTCTCTCAAGGCCAGTTCGCCAGTTCTCACCTCCCCAACCCAAATCCAGGAACCACACCAGCCTTGAGGATCACCTGGAGCATGGAGTATCATAGGACAAGTTGCCTCTGCTATGACTGCCACAGCCAGCTGCTTCTGTCCCCACACAGTAGGGGACACACGGGTCAGGAAAGCAGCATGGCAGGGCATGGAGTAGGTCTGTGGCAGGGTCAGAGCCACATGCTCAGACAGGCACGCCATGAAGGGATGGAATTGTCAGTCCAGACCTGAACAATCACGCTCCAGGTCTGCTCCACTATAGCCTCTTTGCTTCAAGAGCTGGCGACTAGAAGGAAGAGGAGGAAAACAGCACTCTTGCACTTTGACCTTGCCAGTACTTGTGGGCAGAGGCAGCACCGCACGTTCACAAGGCTGCCAGGACATCCTGGACAGAGCATCAGCAGCAGGCAGAGGCCACAGATGGTGGATATCTGTGCAGACACTCTCTCCTGACCCGCTCCAGCATCACCAGCTCCCCTGCTATTGATGTCCTCAGGATGGCAGCAGGAGAAGCCATCAATGGAGCGCAGCTCACCCCTGAGGCACTGCTCATGATGCCTGCCAGCCAGGCTGGACGGTTCCTGGGGCAGAGCCATGTCCAGCTGTGCAGAGCCTGTCCAGCCAGCTCCTGTGAGGATGAGGCACCGTGGGTCCAGCCGCAGGGTTAGAGCATGTGGAAGGGGCTCAGCCCATACCTGCCCCGTGCAATCTCAGAAACACAGCCACCAACACCATGCTGCCACAGGTCCAGGAGCTGTGCCTGGAAGAGCCAGGCAAGGGGGCCAAGCGAGGCTGCTCTGATGCTGCAGCAGGGCCAGCCATGGACAGCAGTGCTGCTTGGTGTTTCTGGACCAGGACAAAAGGTCCCCAGTGCAGCCACTGAGAGCTGTGGCACCCCAGGTGAGCAGGACTCCCGTGCCAGGCAGCAGCCTTAGAAAGCTCTCTAGCTGCAGGAGCTGCTTGCTGCTAGTAGCCCATCCTGTCCCTCTCCGGAGTCAGGGGCCAAGAGAACCGAAGCCTCACAGAGCCCAGGCTCTTTAAGACACCATCTGCTGCCGCAGATGCACCACCTCCCTTGCCCCATATATAGGTCAGGTCTGCCACAAGATTAGCCAGGGTGATTCGAGTGGAGTGAGCATGTCTCCCACTGGAGATACGCTCTGCTCTGTCCTCTCTCCATCACCCAGCGTGCGAACATCTCACCTCCACACTCTCCCCAGCCTCTCCCCCAAGTCCAGGGAGAAAAAGGAGCCCTAGATCCTTCTCTCTCCTCCCCAGTGCCTGGAAAACAAGTGGAAAGAAATCATAACCAGGCACCCAGAAGACCCAACACAAACACCAGGGACACCCCAACATCAGCAGGTACCACATGGTGAAGCACTTCTTTACTAGGGAGACGTGGGAGCAAGGAGTTCTCTCCCCACCCTACACACCCCGGTGGAGCCGAGTTTGCAGGCAGCGGAGGCAGGACGCCTCTGCCACGATCACACGCCACCCACTTACACCCCCGGACTGACAGCGCTCCCGTCAAACGCCTCCAGCCAGACACACGTGGAGGATGCTGACATGAGGAGCGAGTAGCTGCACAGGCAGCGGAACTGATAATGCTTGGCTTCCTGTCGATCTCTCCCACGTGGATTCTCTGATGTCTAATAGGGAGGCTGAGCTGCACTGCAGAGGAGAACTAGCAGCATCTTCCTCCCCAAAGAGCTGGAGTCTGTAGCAAGCAGAGACCTTTGAGACAGCTACCTCACCTGACGCCTACCACAACTGACACCATCCAGCAAGTTCAAAGCAAAGAGGACAAGACTTGCAAATAAACAATATGCTTGCACAAGCCTTCATTTCCTCAGGATAGGGTAAATAATCCTTAGAGATATCTCCACCTTCCATTGTTTGCCCTAGAAACACTGGCATGACCTGAACAGCATGACCAGAAGGCCACTGGTGCAGCAACTGAGTGCAGCTCAGGCACCTCTGTAGCTCAGAGGCATCAAGCAATGGGTTGTGTCCTCCACTCTCCTGCACGGACTCTTCTCTCACGGACAGAAGCACTTTGAACCATGCTCAGCTCTCTCTCCTGCAGCAGCTGGTTCTGCCGCTCATTTGCACATGGGTGGGGGAAGAAGAATGAACAGCACCACGCCTGTCCCCAGCCTGCTGCCTGGGCAGCCTCCTCAGCCCTCCCCTTCCTTCCTACCCCCAGACACGGTGGTTCAGGACTCTGTGCTCCTTCGCCCTTCACATTTTAGTTCTCCTTTCAGACAGCTCTTCCCTAAAATAGACCCAAATGCTCCTTGGGCAGAGCCAGCCCAGGAAGCAGGGATTCAGCCCCGCTTCTCCATCCCCATGCAGCATCTCTGGGAGTCCCCAGCTCACCTGCTACCTCTTCACAAGCATCCTTCCAAGTTCAGCCCACTCTCTACATGTTGCGCACAGTGTTAGGAGTGTCTGCCAAGTGAGCGGACAAGGGCAGGAGAGGCTGGACTCCAGACACCTTCCCCACTGTTCCGCCGGCTGGGCTCAGACTGGACCCCTCCACCTCCCCTCCTGTCACCCTTCTGCTGCCAGCGTGCAGGAGGCAGAGCAGAGCGGCAGTGTCTGGTGTTGTGGCTCCAGCGAAAGGATACGGGCAGAGCCAGAAGCTGGTGGATGGCAAAGAGCAATTTTGTTACTGCTCAGCAAAACCAAGCATCTCTTGAAAGCGCTAGTGACAGTCAGGAAGTTGGGCTGGGTGTTTGGTTTGCATTTTAAGAAGCCCGCAGAAACATGGACAACCTGCAATGATCATTTTCAGAAAGAAGCTCGGAGAAATTCACAATTTTCAGCAATCATTTACCCCCTTTTGTCCTTGATTTAAAGTTTGCCAGGAGGCTGCTCACAAGATGCACTGAAACAGGCGGTGTCCACTGCCTTAACTGCGCAGGAGGCTTGCTGCAATAGCTCCCCAGTACATCATTCGCAAAGAACCCCACGCCAGTGCCTGAGGATGGTTTTAAGAGCAAAAACATGACTTCCAAGCTGACAGCCCCTGTACACAAAGAGCGATGGCGTGGTGACAACAGAGCAGCCTGGGGCACAGGAGCCAGCTGACCTCTGCTACAGCTCTTGCCATCAGATTTTTATTGTTCACCGCTTTCCCAAAGCACAGCCACAGAGAGAAAAGCAACCAAGACACTTGGCTCAAAATGCAAACACAAACAGCGAGCTTCACCAGCACAGCAGGGAAAAGACAACCTGCCAGAGGGGACTGCGGCTCAGCACTGCCAGGCTGGGGAAGGAAAGATTAGAGCATGGGCCCTCCCTTCTTGGAGGTGACAGGGAGAGATGCTGGAGCACTTGGTCACCACCACGCAGGCTTGCCCGAGACGCAGCAGCTCCTAGCACACAGCATTGCAGGCCAGTCCTCCTCTCTGCATGCTTGAACTGAAATCCCTCGTCCTGCTTTCCAAGGTAGTCAAGGAAAGCCCACAGCTACAGCTCTGCAGCCAGCCAGGCCAGATCTCCAGGGACTGGGCAGCAGCTGGAAAATAATACTCCCAAGGCCTGTTGCAAGCACTGCTTGCTGGGGACAGTGCTCACCTCGCCTTCTGCCACACACGCAGCAAAGTGGGGAGCTCTCCCAAACCACCCGCTCCAGCACACCCAGACATCCCACATTATACACAGGCTCCCATGGGCTGCTTGTGCACACCAGGAAATGCCTCCTGCCCTGAAAGGCTGCAGACTTGCAGGTGCAAGGGCGAAGGAAAGGATAAGCATCGTGGGGTGGCTCTACTGCCCAGAGAGTTGGCAGGCTGGCTTCTCCCAGCACTCCTGCAAGCCAACAGCATGGATTCACACCGCTCCTCACCAGAACTGACCTGTCCCACGGAGCCACGCAATACCCTCATGCAGCTTGGTGGCCGCAGGGCTCAGGGCCTGGCTCTCTCGAGTTCCTGCCAGGCCAAAGTCACAGGGCCTCTAGGGGGGTTCCCCAGCACCAGCAGCTTCCTCAGACATTTTAGCTGCCTCCAACACATCAAACTGGCACTCTATGTGCTGCGCCTGCCTGATGGGCACACAAATCCCTTGGCCAACCATTCACCTACACAGGGCAGGTGAAAAAACACATTTCTCCAGCTTGCCTGGAGCAGGGAGCATGGGAAAATGGTGGGAAAATGCCATGCACCAGCTCCTCAATTCAGAGATTAAAAAACCAAAAGCATCTAAAAGTTCCACACCTTTCTGCCAAAAAACAGTGCTGTGCTGCTTGCTGCCAGTTGCCCAGCCACCACCTTCTCAGCTGTGCCCCGCAGCTGGCCTCACTTGATGAAGTGGATGCACACGGTAGGAGTGGCTGTAGTGACAGTGTTACAGCTTGTGTCCGACACACAGCTAAACCCAGCAAATCCCAGTGCTCTCCAGCTCTCATTTACAAACCCCATATGCTCTGTGCAGGTACACAGGCTTCAGCGAGAGCTCAGTGCCCATGGCCCAGGGGAAACAACACCTGGGGAGAAACAGCTCAGCGCACACAGGGCTGCCAAACTCTCCAACATCCACCAGTGCAAGGACAGGCCCACACCAAGCTCCAGGGACAAGGAGAGCTCTTCCTACAGCAGCCCCTGTCTGGGCTGGGAGGCCACTCCCCCAGGGCCAGCCATGCTGCTATTTTAGCACAGATAGTCCAACCAGGGATGCAGAGACACCTGGCATAACTTTGCCCCAGCTGCTCTGCTCCGAGTGACTTCGCTTCACTCCGTCATTGCCCCGTAGTGACAGGACTTGGCCAGCTCTGCAAACACCTAGAAGTGCCAGGAGCCAAAGCCCAGGCCCTACCTGCTGGCTGTTATTTCATTCCTCTAACAGGTCCATAAACCAGGGATAATTAAATCTCCCCTAAACTCTCTTCCATTTAAAATAAAAATCTATAGTCCCTATTTCATTATCTGGCTCTGGGTTTTACAGTTTGATCAATTCCCCTCACAGAGCCCTGATCCCAGGCAGGCAGCCATGAGCACACAGCAGGCAGCTCCCTCCGTGCGAATCAATGGGGATTCGCAGGCTTCTCTCCCCGTTGTTTGTTCCTCACTCACCAAAGGGGATCCACATAGTGCAGCAGGTAGGGATGGCGTGTTTCACTGCTCAATGGAATGTCGCTGCCATGCACGGCTTGGGAGATCAGATTTAGCGCCTGACAAGAGCAGAGGCAGCAGCGATGCTCCCCCTCCAGCAAAGGGCAGCCCAGCACGGAGCCCTAAAAATACAGACAGGCCCCTAAAGGTGAAGCAGCCCAGCATGCAGGTGGGGTGATGCCTCTCCACCCGCTCCAAGATGAAGAGTGAGAAGGCTCGGCTCTCGCGGATGATGTCTAGAGTTGGAGCCCTCCACAAGCATCAACTGGGAGACAACATCAACCACCACTGCTCTGACCTCTCCACACATGAAGTGGCAGAGACTCATCGTGAAGGCCCAAGCACACAGACTCACCATTCTCTGCCCTTCCCACACCTCTGCTGCTGACCTGTCACACATTGCCTCCCCCTGACAGCATGCCAGGCCAGTAGCTGCAGCAGCTGGGGCTCCAGATGGCTCTCATCACCCCTGCGAGCCTCTCCCTCCACTGTAGCAGATGGAGGGACCACAGCAGCAGTGGGAGTTGCACAGAGAGCGGATAGACAGGGCACCCGTCTGCCCACAGAGGGCAGAGATCAGCATGCTGGGCCAGAGCCCAGGTAAGACCCATCACACCATCTCTCTCCCCTCCAGACGTGCATCCCTCCTGCCTCGCCTTTGCTCAGTCAGAAAACAGCAAGGTGCCACAGTCCTCGGTCTACCGGTGCTAGGACAAGCTGCAGAGGCAGCACCAGCTGCAAAATGCATGGACAGACCACATCACCTGGGCCTGAATCCCGATCTCCACTGACACACCTGTGGACAGGCCAGTGCCCTTGTACCATCAGGGCAGGTTGCTGGGAGACAGGGACAGCCACACATCAGTGTGCCTGGCTCCAAACAAGGCTGAGGGGCACAAAGCCCCCACATCTCACCGCAACTCCTTGCACAGCTGTGTGCAAGAGGTTGACGCCAGAACCTCCCAACCACACCCAGGCTCCCACCTCACTTCCCACGCCAACACCTGCCCTGGCTCCGCTGGCACTGCTACCCAAGCAGATGGGTCACAGTTCACCTGCCCAAGGGGTGTGATGCCACGGAGTGTGGCCTCCGCTGCCTGGCCAGCCTCAAAGCAAACACCCAAAGGTGCCAAACAAAGGCACCCGGCAGGCTCTCCGCATTAGCAGTATTTTTAGACACCGCTACGGAGTCGGCCTTATTATTTTCATTGCAACGTGCATAATTACCCACCATGCACCACAGTGACATCAGACGCAGCCTGCTCCCCTCCGACAGCCGCTGGTGCCCACTCCTCCTGGGGCTCCTGGTCCTGGGGACCGACCTGTCCCCCCGGGCTCTGCCCTGTAGATCTCCTATTGCTGTGCAGGGTGGGACTCAGGATCCCAGGGAGTCGGGGCCAACAGCAGAGCCAAAGTGGGTGCGGGTGGCAGAGGGACCGAGCAAAGTGGTGACACAGGACAACAAGGAGGCGAGCACAGGAACAAGTTTCGGAGCTGTAGACAAACGTGGCCGGCTGTGCCAGAGCAGGGGTCATGGCCGGGATCACAGTGTATCCCGTGAGAAGAGGGGGTGTCCCCACACAGAGGGACAGCACCCACCTGGCCACACGCTGCCCACGGGACCCACCTGGCACCTGGGAGATCAATCCTGGCGCAGACTCCAGCTGCCACAGGCCGGTCCCCTGCATGCCCTGCAGGACACGGCTGCCACGGTGCCACGCACAGGGCACCCAGCGCGGGGCGGGCAGCGCAGCCTGTCCTGCCGCCTCCGTCCCATCACTCGGTGCTCGTTTGTTTCCCACCGTTCACAACTTTCTCAAGAGTTTCGCTCCGTCTCCTCCCACCCCCTCGCCCCCACCCTAGCCCTGCCCACCGGCCCTGGGGCAGCAGCGCATCCCGGGTCGCCCAGAGGGTCGGGATGGCAGTCCAGGACTGGGTAGCGGCCACCGACTCACAGCTAGACCCCGGGCACCCCTGCCCCGCCGCGCCTCCCAGTGCCCCAGGCAGCTTCTGCTGTCCCCCCTTCCCCGAGGGGCTCCCCGCGAACTGGGGGCTCCTCCCGCCGCCGCGTGGCTGCCGGTACTAGGGCACGGTCGCCCCCCCCCCCCGCCGTTTAACAGGGTTCGCGGGGCCGCGCGGCCGTTCCCCTCGTACCAGCCCTGCCTGCAGACTCCTCACAAGCCCCGGACCCTGCCCAAGCCTCTGCTCCGTGCACTGGCCCCTGTTCACCGGCCCTTCCCGGTGTACCGGCCCTGCTCAACGCCTCCTCCCGGTGCGTCAGCCCTGCCTCACGCAATCCTTCCCGGTGCACCGGCCCTGCTCACCGCCCCTTCCTTCCGGCGCACCGGCCCTGCTCACTGCCTCCTCCCGGCGCACCGGCCCTGCTCACTGCCTCCTCCCGGCGCACCGGCCCTTTTTTCCCGTCGCACCGGCCCTGTTCACCCCTCCTGCCCGGTGCACAGGCCTGCCCGTCGTCTCCTCCCGATGCACCGGCCCTGCCCGCTGCCTCTGTCCGGTGCACGGGTCCTTCCCTCCCGGTCCACGGGCCTTTATTTACAATCCCGTCCCGGGGCACCGGTCGCCCTTCACCGTCCCGTCCCGATGCACGGGCCCTGTCCGCCGGCCCTGCCCGCCGCCCGGCCCTGCCCCGCCGGCCGCCGCGCCCCGCACCTACCGGAGCCGCGCCCCGGACGCTCGCAGGCAGCTCGGTGCCTGCCCCGGCGTTGCCGCCGCTCAGCCCGTTCGCATGTCGCGGCGGCCGGGCCCGCCGGGCTCACTGTGGGTCCTGGTTCCGCCGCCGCTCCCGCTCCGGCCTCGGCCCGGCCTCAGCCCCGCCTCACGGCACCCCCGCGCCCGCCGCCGCGATGGAAGCGGCCGCACCCCCCCCGCGCGTCGCGGCGATGGGCGCGCCCGCCCGCCCTGCGCCGTACTGCGCCCCGGAGCGGCGCCGCCAAACCCGGGCCGTAACGCTCCGAGTAGCAGCGCACAAGGCACTGGCCTGGGGCTGGGGGGCGTCACGGGCCAAACTCAAGGGGTTCATCCTGCACTGGCCCGGAATAGGGGCGGGGGAGTTCAGAGGGTTCATCCTGGGCCAGCCCTGAAGGACCGGATCAGAGGGTTCATCCTGCACCGACACGGGGGGGTTCCAGGGGTACTCCCAGGCAGCCCATGGGGTGCCCATGGAGGTGTCCCGGCACAGTCTTCACAGGGGCTGGGGGTATCCTGATCCAGTCCAGAAGGGTTTGCTGGGTGGTTTCCCATGTTGGTCCTCTGTAGCACCTTCTATGGGGGATCTCAGACACAGGTGTGCGGTGAGGTGGAAGCCTCAGAGTAGTGTGGGTGTCTGGATGGACTCCAGAGCTTCCTGGGCATCCAGACCCCATGGGTACCCCAGGGAACAGGGGTAAAGGGGCCCAGGGCCATGGAGGTGGGAGGGTCCCACAGACCCAGGGCTGGCCTCGCTCCTCTCGCCACCTCCCAGCCCTCTTCTGCCTGAGCGGAGCTGCACAATCCACCCTTGTCCTCAGCAGGTCTGAAGTAGGTCAGGGAGGCTGGACCAAATCCCCAGGGAGGAGAGCATGTGGCAAGGGGTGCAGAGGGCCCCACACACCCGCCCCATAGCTGCATCACTGGGTTGGTGCCCATCCTGTGTCCTGGTGGGACCTCGGTGTCCCCAGCCCAGGGGATGCAGGGCATTTCCCCAGTCCTTCTTCATTCCCCTGGTGTGGTTCAGGATCCCTCTGCATCCCCACAGGCATCACATTCTTCCTTGGAGCCCCAGTCCCATCGGAACAGGTTGGGGTGGCTGAATACTGGGGGACATCAGCCAGTGTGGGGACCTGGGGAGCTGTGGCTGGGGAGCGAGCATGGGGCAGGGCTGGATGGGAGCTGGGGTATGAGCACAACGAATACGTAAGATGAGAGAAGGATTTCTCACTCCTTAATTGCAGTTAATAATTGATTAAGGCGTTTACAGCAGGAGGCAAAGGTCGCTGACAGTGTCACAGTGAGAGGGCAGAGCAACCCGCCCGGCAGCATCCCCAGCAACGCGGCCACAGGTAAGGGATGCCAGTCCCCATCCCGGACCCCATGGCCACCATGGTACATCACAGGGAATGTCTGTTGGCTGTGGGGCTGGCCATGGCACCATGGTGACATCTGGGCTCTAAGTGCTGCTTGGGATGGCCTCGAGCCGGAACCATGGAGCCTCCATCCACACCCAGGAGAAGCTGCTGGGGTGCCCAAGTACCCCCATAGTCTTCAGCAACTGGAGAATAACACTATCACCCTATGCCATGTCCCCGGGAAACCTTTTCCCCAGGGGGTGACATGGAGCCTGTGCTTGCTCAGCTGAGGGGACCATCCCCACCACAGCACCCCCTGCCCTGGGGGCTGCTTCCCGCCAGGGATTTAGGGTGGCTGGTGGGAGCAGACAGACATCAGCCCCAGGTGCTGGTTCTCTGGTGTGTGTCCACAGGCTCGCCGGCAGGATGGCATGGCACTCGCTGGTACTTCTCCCCTTCCTCCTGACAGCAGGTGAGGACTTTGCTCCATGGCTGGCACGGGTGGGTGGAAGGTGTTCAAGGTGTTTTCAGCCCTCAACACTCATTCTGAATTCCCTGAGTGCAGCTGGAACCCACCAAAACAGCTGCCCATTTCAGTGGCACCCCGGAGACAAGGCAGAGCAGGCAAGGGTCATGGCACCCACCATGGGTGGTCATAGAGGTCTGGAGGTGGGAGCTGTGGGATGAGCACATGGAAAGTGAGGGCCAGTGGGTTTCCCTGCCTTCCCTGGAGACCCAAACCACGTCTGGGAGCTGGGGTTGGGGCTGGGTAGGTGCTGCCAGGCACAGGGATCACGGGTGCAGACAGAGCCTGGCACAGATTGGTGCTCAGCACAAGTTCTCCTTGTAGTTTCAGGCAACACAGCCCCCTTCTTCAACATGACCATCGTCTACGTGCCTGAGGACCTGGAGTTGGGTGAGTGAGGAAGTCTTGAGGAGATCCTGGGGCACAGGAGGAGTGGCTGGGGGTTCTGGGGCAGGGGCTGACACTGCCTGTACCCCCAGGCCAGTATGCTTTCCGGCTGACGGCTATTGACCTAGACGGGGACCCGCTTACCTACAGCATCAGCGGGACAGATGCCTTCTACTTCTCTGTCGATGCTCGTTCAGGCAATGTGACACTGAAGAACTCCCTGGACCGTGAGGTGCGGTCAGAGACCGAGCCAGACATCCCTGCCTGAGATGGGGGTCTGGGGTGACAGAGCTGTGGAAGAGCTGCTCATGGTGGTACTGTGGGTCTCTCCCTGGCCCCAAAGCCCAGCTCCATACAGAAGAGCTGTCTGGGAGGAGCATCCCACCTATGGGTGGTGGGTGGTAGGGCACTGGGGCTCAGCCACCCAAGAATTGAGTTCTTCCTGGCCCTGATGAAGTTCTGCCTTGTGTCCCTCCAGCACCTGGCCAGGCTTACCCTCATCATCGGGGTGTTTGATGGGATCAACGAAGCAGTGAGTGCCGGGACAAAGGCTGGGGGGCTGCAGCGAGTGATGTGGAGGGGAGCAGGTTCTCAGTGGGGCTGGGAACAAGGCTTGGTGGAAATGGGGAGGGGAGCAGGTTCTCAGTGGGACTGGGAACAAGGCTTGGTGGGGATGGCAAGGGGAGCAGGATCTCTGCAGGCCTGAGAACGAGGCTCGGTGGGGATGGGGGCTGGAGGTGGCCCTTGCCCGGTGGTGGGTGATGCTGGCTTTGAAGCCAGGGGGGCACAGGGTGTCAGAGTTGCACCCAGCTCTGCCAGGCACCAACTCCTACACCCACCCCACCCCTCCCTGACACCCGGTAGGTCTCCAGTAGACTCACAGTCATCGTGGAGGACCGCAACGACAACGCCCCAGTCTTCCAGTATCTACCATATAACACCGTCATTCCTGAGGTACCTCCCTGGGACCGCCCGGCAACCCATGGGCAGCAGGGCAGGGACACGGGGTAATTCCCATAGCAAGGGTGTTCCTGCAGTGGGACAAGGTTGCACCAGGAATGGGATGACCCCACACCTGTGTGTGGCGATGGTGAGCCCAGAAGTGGGACAATGGTGGCAGCCGACACGGCTGAGCTGTGACAGGGCAGTTCCCATGCTATTCCGGGGCACTGTCATGTGGTTGGGACTCTGCTCTTGTGAGGAGCTTCTGATCAGGAAGTACCTGAGCTGCCATTCAGGGTGGGGTTAGATCAGAGTGCAAAGGAGATGCAGGGCTGAGCCTGACCCATCTCCAGCAGCCCCAGGGGAGGGTGGCAGCAGGAATCTGACCTCTGTCTGATGTGAGCAAGGGCAGCAGCTCATCCCTGTATGGCCTATTGGGCAGCCCCTGGAGCCCCATGGGTCCAGAGCACCCTAGAGCAGGGCTGGTAGTGGCTTGGCCCAACATCATCTCCCTTGATGTCCTGGGTGATGACACCACCACCTCCCTGTATGCTCAGAACGCAGCACTTGACAGCATCATCTACACCGTGTTTGCCAATGACAGCGACACTGGGAACGCCTCCAAAGTCAGCTACAGCATCGAGGAGGTGAGTGCAGTGCATTGCGGAGTGGGGCATGCCCTATCCAAAACTCACTCCTGAGCCACCTCCATGGGGCAGAGGTGCTGGGGACGCAACCAGGGGCAGCCCTATGGCTCTAGGGGAGTAGGAATATGTGTTGGGTTAGGAGGGCTGGCTCTGCACCTGCTGGGCATGGATGCAAGATGCTGAACCATTGTAAGCTGGGATCAAGCCAGGTGGCAAAGTGTCCCATGACCCATGAGCCAAGCCTGGCAGAAGGATGGGCCTTGAGCTCCCATCTCTGCTGGGGCACCTCTGCTCCCTGCCTTGGTGACACGGGTTGATGTCCCCTGCCCAGGTGATCCCAGACAGCACAAAGAATCGCTGGCTCTTCTACATCCTGCCCAATGGGAGTGTGGTGCTCAATGGCTCACTGGACTATGCCAAGAACACCTTCTATCAGCTCAAGATCATTGCCAAGGTGGGGGCCAGCCAGATCAGAGGTGCAGGGCTGCCTGGTAAGGGTACTGCAGGAATAACAGGTACATTGCTCCTCAGGACGGCGGGGGGTTGCTGCACAATGTGTTGACCTTCCAGCAGAGCTCAACATACCTGTCCCTGACCATCCGCGATCTGCCCAACCTGGACCCATGGTTCCTCAATGAGCCCTACTCCGGCTCCGTGCCTGAGAACTGCAACCTGGTAAGGAGCCCACCTTCCCCAGTGGCATGTTCCTACCCCTGCCCCTCCCTGGGGACCCTGATGCTCTGGTATGTCTGGGACACTGGGCATGGGGACAGCTGGAGATGTCACAGGTCCTACTCTGATGGCCATGTTTCCGCAGGGCACCACCGTGCTGACTGTCACTGCCATGGACAGGGACACGGGGGTGAACGATGAAATCTCCTACAACATCACCAGTGAGTCATGGAGCAGAGTGGGATATGCAAGGGGGTGGTCAGGCAGCAAGAGGCACCATGGGGACTTGTTCTGGGCGCTGCCAGCCTGCCCTACTGGCACAGAGAGGGACCAGTCCTGCATTTCCTCATGGCTGCAGTCAGTTCTTGCTGTTTCCTTGTCCTAGATGCCAGCTTACCTTTTACTATCAATGCCACGACGGGCACCATCACTGTGAGTGGGGACTTGGACCGTGAGGAGCTGCCAAGCGAGGAAGTGCTGCTGGAAGTCACAGTGAGTGTGAGGCAGCGAGAGGAGCCCCATGATCTTCCTCTCCCTGGGCTCATCTGACCTGCTCTCTCCTCCCACCCAGGCACGTGAGAAGAACCTGAATATTCACGGGAATGTGGCCCAGGCCAGGACTCTGGTGACAGTGGTGGTGACTGATGTCAATGACAACAAGCCTCACTTCTACCACTGCTCCCTCCCCAGCTGCAACTTCTCCACTGATGCCCAGAACAACTTCAGGGGCAACATCATTGAGCACTCCTCCTCCAGACTGCCTGTGTCTAACCTCAACATTGTTGCCCATGACCCAGACAAGGTGAGAACCTGTCCAGGGGCCTTGGGCTGGGGTACAGTTGTCTGTGCTTGCTGCAACACCCACTTTCACTCCCTCCCTGGCAGGGCATCAACAGCAGTTATGAGCTGTACCTGCAGGATCCGAATGACAGAGCCTTCACTGTCTCCCCCTCGAGGATCGTGGGCACAGGGGAGGTCCAGATCCTGGTGCAGGACCCAGACTATGTGGACTACGAGATAAGCCATGTCATGGTGGTGCAGGTGGGACTCCTAGGGCTGGCTCACTGTGGGAAGAGTTCCTGCTTCCTGCATATGCCAGGGTACAGAGGGACACAGCCCTTCTACGGGGCTCAAAAGACAAAGTAGAGCATGGCTCTACCCTGGCAGCTTGTTTGGTGCAGGGGAGATGGTGTGGAGTGTGATAGGTCTCTTTGTCGTGTTTGGGGACCCATATGACACACAGTCCCTTCTCTGTTCTGCAGATCATTGCTAATGACACAGGGAACCCTACAGACTGCTGCTCCATGGCCACAGTAACCATCGATCTCATTGATAGCAATGACCACATCCCTGAGTTCCCCCAGAGCACCTACAACCTGAGCGTGGAAGAGAACAGCCCTGATGGCACCATCATCTCCCCAAACATCACGGTCAGGCCCTGGACAGGGAGCGGGCACAGCTTTCTTCTCCCAGGCAGGGTGCTGGGCACGCTTGGCACTGCTGGTGCAGTGTTGAGGGCACTGGTGTCTCTGTGCACACAGAAAGGAGATGATGCCAGCAGGCACACAGGGTGTGGGACCACATACCTGTTGAGGTCTCATTTTTGGGGTGCTCACTGCCAGCAGCCAGTGCCCCAGACTTGCCACTGCCCTGGTGGCTGAGATGGGTTGACCGGATGCTTCGTTCTCTCTGTTTTAGGCCTATGATCCAGACAGCGGTGCCCTGGGCCAGATAACCTACCAGCTGCTCCCAGAGACGATGTAAGTAGGGATGATGCCAGCCACAACTGGGGCATTGTCCTGGAAAAGGGGCTTCAAGCTTGACCCCTGATGATGGCCCTGTGTGTGCCGTAGCCATAAAATCTTCACGGTGAATGCCACAACGGGGGCAGTGCTGGTGGAGAATGGGAGCTTGCTGGATCGAGAGACTCGCTCCATCTACTATGCCAATCTCCAGGCCAAGGATGGGGGCAACTTGGTGGGCACCACTGTGCTGGAGATCACTGTGCTGGACATCAATGACATGGTGCCAGTTATCATTGGCTCCTACTTCATCTCAGTGGAAGAGGGGCAGAATGTCAGTACGCAGATCCAGGTATGCACCACCGGAGGTGGAGGGGATGATGGGGGGCTGTTGGAGAGGAACAGGGACTGTCCTCAAGGTGCCAGACAGCCCGGTTCCAACCCATGATCTTTCCAGGCCATCGACAATGACGAGCCTGGCAACCCTAACAGTGAGCTGGGCTTCAGGATCTTGCCAGGACCATTCAGCAACAACTTTACTATCAACACAACCACGGGTGAGATGCACAGCAAAGAGCCACTGGACCGTGAGGCCTTGGAAGATGAGCAGGGGCAGATGGTGGTGACAGTGGAGGTGTATGACCACGGTGTACCACAGCAGAGCACCTTGGTGAACGTCACCATCACTGTGAGGGTGAGCCCTGGGCACAAGCAGGGATGTACTGAGGCTGAGGCAGACAGCGGCTTGGAGCCAGGAGAGGACGTGGGGTCCCTGGCTGTGGAAGTGGCACCATGTCCCCAGATTCTCGATGGGGACAGAAGGAATAGTTGATGCAGAGAGGCAGGAGAGGGCTTGTGTGCCTCCTGTCTGCAGGCAGGCAAGCATCCACACTCCTGTCCCCAACCTGCTGGGGGGGACCCTGTTTCCTGGAGTGGCTACAGCCATGGACTTTATCTCCTGCAGGATGTGAATGACAATGCACCCAGATTCCTCAACCAGTCCTATGAGTTCTCAGTCTTTGAAGACTCTCCAGGTAGAAGCTGCGTTGTCAGGCTTATGGGACCAGTGGTGTCCCTAAGTCAGTGCCCACTGGCCACTGACTGTCTGTCTCAACGTGCAGGGTCCCTCGTGGGTGAGGTGGAGGCCACAGATGCTGACCGGACAGAGATCAATTCCCGCATTTCCTTCCTACTTCAGAGGGGCACTGGTTCCAGCAATTTCTTGATCCGTTCCTCCCAGCTGGAGCCAGGGCACTATGTTGGGCAGCTGTTCATGGACCCTGACGTGCCCCTGGACTATGACAACCTGCAGCAGAAGTTCTTCTCTTTGGTGGTGCTGGCAGAGAACATGGCTGCGGGCAACGTGGGGGACTCTGCCAATGTCTCAGTGGTGGTCCATATACTGGATATAAATGATGAGCCCCCCACCGTCCTGCCGGCCTCACTGCAGGATGTGTACGTGAGCGAGAACGGCACACAGCAGGGTCTGGTCCACACGCTGGTCGCCTCTGACCCAGACACCAACCACTCACTGGTCTTTGAGGAGCTGGCAGTTGCCTGCTTCAAGGGGGAGCGCAGCACTGGGAAGGTGTGCTGGGACTGGTTCCTGCTGGTACCCAATGGCTCGGTGCTGGTGAACAGCTCAGACATTGACTATGAGCTGTGTGACAGGGTGGTGCTCACGCTGCGGGCTGAGGACCTGTACACTGAGAAGGGCAACCGATACAGCCAGAACGGTACGGCACCCACTCCCTGTTCTTTCCACCTACACTGAACACAGTGGGTGGTGGGACCTGCCTCTCCCACCTCCCAGAAGGAACTGTGGGGAGCAAGATGGGAGCCAGGCAGTTTGATGATGGAAGGAGAGTGTCTCCAGCTATTTTGGTCTCTGATACTGGGACCTGAGCCTGCTGGGAGGATGGGGCTCCCATGGGCAGCAGAGGAGGGTGCTGCAGGGCTGTCCTCTTGGTGACCAGAACACTGCTTTTGGGATGTTTTCAGAAACCCTGAGGATCCTCATCACTGATGTGAATGACAACGCACCAGTTTTCCTGCCCATCTTGGAGACCTTTGGTGAGCAGCCAGGGCTGGTGCACCCTGTGGGCTCCTCACCGCACCTACACATGCTCTGCCATGCTCCAGCCAGGGCACAGCTGGGAGAGGTGCAGTGACTCGATGCTTTCCATGAAGGCTGTGAGGCCAAGGGCAGTGGGGAGATGCTCAGAGCCCTGCTCAGCCCCGGGGCTGTGCAGGACATGGGGTCTACAGCAAACCTGGCTGCACACCAGCATGACCGCGCTGTCCCGTCTGTCTGTCCCCCACAGTGGTTGTCCCTGACCTTGCTCCTGTGGACCTGCAAGTGGCTTATGTGAAGGTGAGGAACTCCCAGTCTGTGGAGCTGGGCTTGCCCATCCCCGCTTTGGGCAGGCGGTGGCCATTCCCATCCATGCTCCTGCCATGCTTTGTCCCTGCAGGCCACAGACGCTGACTCAGGGCCCAGGGGAACCATCACCTTCTCCATTGTCAGTGTGGTGCTTGTGGAAGACAATGGGGTCAGCCGGCCCTTCGAGAACCTCTTCAAGGTGGTGACAACATCTGAGCCGGACAGCTACGTCGGGAGCATCCAGTGAGGCCATGGGTGTGGGTCAGGGTGATGGGAATGTGGTTCAGCTCTTGCACGGAAGAGGTGCAGGCAGGGCCAGCACAGCCTGACAAAGGGACAAAGCCATCCTGGGGTCCTGCCCTGGGAATGGTGGCAGGGTGGAGCCTGGGGGATTGCAGTGGGGGATGTGCCATGGGATTGCTGATGTCCCTGTCCTCACAGGGTGGCCAGCAGCCTCGACGGCTCACAGAAGGGGCAGTACCAGGTGACAGTGAAGGCTCAGGACAGTGAGGCACCAGTGCACACAGCACAGACCAAGCTGAACGTGAGTGCCACCCCCATCTGAGGACACCCTGCCCCCTGCCCAGCACTGCTCACCCCTGTCCTCCCCGCTCAGATCTTTGCAGTGGACCAGAGCTACCGCGTCCGTCTCCAGTTCGTGACAACAGTGGAAGAAGTCCAGGCTAACACTGAAATCATCAAAGTGTAAGGCTGGGGTCAGGGAGGGGCACAGCTGTGCAGTGGGGGACATGGGTACGCAGGCCAGGACCCACAGATCTTGAAGGGGACCAGGGCAAGCAGGTCTCCACCAAAGCTGGGGGCTTCATGGGGTCCAGCTTCTTCCCATGCCCACAAAAGGAACAGCAGGACACTCAGCCCAGCCTCCCTCCTGTTCCCAGGGCCCTGACCAGCGCGACCAAGGCAGGGGTCTACGTGGTGGCCATCCAGAGCGCAGAGGACACCCGTGCCTCCCAGTGAGTGGAGCCGTGTAGGTGGTGGGGAAGGGGACATGGCAGTGGTATTGGAGGGGGTTGTCCTGGGGCAGGGCACCATGCCCTGTGCTCCGTTCCCTCCATCTCTTTGATCCTGCAGGGTGGAACCCAAGTCAGTGATGGAGGCATACTTCGTCTACAGCAACGGCACCGCTCTGGACGCCAACCAGCTGACAGTGTATGTGCCAGGGCAGGGGCCACCCACAGGCAGTGCCACATGCCCAGGCCAGCCCGGGTGCTCACACCTCTGCTTTCCTTGGCAGGCTCATACAGTCCGACCCGCTGGTCCTGGCTGAGCTGGTGAACCTGGGCCTGGCTATCATCGTGAGTAGGGACGTGCAAGGGGAATGGGGAGAGGGACTTGGGGGAGGACAGCCACTGGTGGGGGCTGTGCCCTCACCCTTGCTCTGTGCCAGGGCCCCGGGGAGGTGGTGAAGCCCACCAAGGAGACAGAGCTGACTGGCGTCATCGCAGGGCTGGTGGCATTCCTACTCCTCTTCATCCTCATCATGACCCTTGTCTTGGTTCTCACTACCAGGAGGTACCACCCTGCTCCACCCCCTCCTGCCTCCTCCCACAGCCCCCATCCTCACCAGTAACCCCAGGTCCATCCCTACCTTCCATCCTGCTCCTGCCCACCACAACCCATAGCCTGGCTTCCCCCTGCCCCTCTCACCCACTCCGTCCCTGGGCTTTGCAGCTACAAGAGGAAGCTGAATGCAATGAAAGCTCTGAAGGTGGCCACGACATTCAGTCCTGCCATTGCACAGCAGGGAGCTGGCATCCCTGGGACGAATCAATACAACACAGAGGGGTGAGTGGGGGGTTCTCTGCGGCAGAAGGGGAGAGCCCAAGCATGTCCCCACAGCCAGGGGCTGCAGGGCTTGCTGTCACACCCCTCCAGCCTGGGGAACACAGCTGGCCCAGGCTGCCCCATGGGTCACTCACCTTCCACCCATTCCTGACCAGGGCCAACCCCATGCTGAACCTCACGATTGATCCCTCCCATGATCTGGGCTTCCACGAGGACACCAGCTCTGTGGCTAGGTGAGCTCTGTGAGCAGGTCACAAAGGCCACAGGGCCATCACCCTGCATCCCCACTCCACCAGTGCCTGGGCCCTCTTCTACCCATCACCCTCCTCTCTCCATAGTGTGAATTCCCTGGATGAAAACACAGTAAATTTACCCGGGGACAACAACCTCAAGGCCAAGGTAAGCCTGCAAAGAGCTGATGGTGCCCAGCAGGGAGTCCTGCACCACACCCTGCATCCCCTCCTCTCTGCTGTAGTCACTGAACCCCTCATGCCACTTCCTCTCCATCCCCCTGCCAGCTACCAGCTCCTGGGAAGGATGGGAGTGTCCCTGTCCCCATCCCCTCTGACCACACTCTCCCTCTGCAGCAGGGCAGAGCTCAGCTGACGGACCCCACTGATGAGGAGGTGCTGGTGGCTGCCCTGGACCTGGAGAAGCCCACCAAAACAGCATATATCAACACCACCTTCACCACCACGGACTTGTGAGCAGGTGTGTGGGGAGCACGAGGGCCGGAGCAGGACTCGGGCAGCTGCTTTGGTGATGTTATGTTCCGTGGCTGGAAATAAACTTGCCCCACACGTGTCACGGTGTCCTGTAGCCATCAGCCTGTATCGCTGGGGGGGGCTCAACCAGCTTGGGGTCATCTCCCCTGTCATGAGGTATTGGGTTCAGGCCACGCTGGCACCAGAGGGGAGGTGATTGCCACCTCAGGACTCACTCTGGCTTATTGTCCCCAGGAGCCTTCCCTGGGATGCCCTACTGTCTCCTGACCCTGCTCAGCCCCTGGAGAGGGAGGTGCAGGCAGCCCCATGCAGAGATTTGTGCAAGGTTTTATTACTCAACATCCACATTGACAGGTTGGTCCTCCCACCCCCTTCCTCCCCCCACCCCCAAAAAAAGAAATGAAGAAGAAAAATAGAAGAAAGTAGGTGATGAAGCCGCAGCAGCGATGTGCCATAGCTCAGCAGCGCAGGGCTGGACATGGGGGACAGCCCAGGACAGTGATGCCCCAGGGCTCCTGGTCTTCCCTGTGTGGCTGCGGCCTGGCTCCTGCAACCCGAGGCACAGGGAAGAGCCGTCTCCTGGTGCTGCAGCACCAAGCAGGCCCTGGCTGCAGCCCTGGCTGGCACTTCATTGAGCCCTTTGCAGCCGCCCCCCAAGGCCAAAAGACAACCCTAGGGCCAAAACAAGCCCAGGACACAGAACAGGAGTTTCGGGGGTCAACACTTGCCCCTTAAAGAGGGGAAGCAGCTGCACTGGTGTTTCGGGCACCTCAAGCCCTCCTGCTCCTCTGCCCAGAGAACGTGCAACTTCCCAGGCAGCCCCGTTTGTCCATCAGGCACTGGGCACATGCTCGGGCCCCTTCTTGCTGCAACACTGTGGCACCAGTCCTGTGTGGGGCTAGGCTGGAGGGATGAGGTCCTGGGTCTTGGCGGGACACCACGGTGCTGCTGGCCGTGGGGATGCTCACCTGGCCACGGGGCTGCTCACCCCTCACACGTCAACTCTTCGCTCCCAACCGTCTCCAACCCAGCGGGGCACAGGCAATGTAGGAAAAGTGTAAAGAAGGTCACGGCCCTGCAGGCCACCATGGAGGAGGTGACTCCAGGCAGGACGCACATGGCTGAAAAGTGTCTCTTATAAAGCTCCAAAAATGCAAACACGGTTCAATAAAAGCCCCCCTCCCCCCACCCTGAAAAAACCCAGCTGTAAAAAGTGGCAGCGCTTTGTAGCCAGCGCATCCCCAGCTGCTGTGGCGAGAGAGCGGCCAGTGGGGCTGGAGGGACCCGCAGAGGAACATGAGCCCACATGCCCAGTATGTGGAGCCTCTCTGGCACTCGGGAGGCTGGACAGGTGGCAGGGCAGGCTTCATCCCAACCACCAGCCATGGCGAGGATGTGCCTGAGGCTCTGATGGCTGCCCCCACGCAGGTCCCTGGACAGGGAAGGCTGAGGGTCCTGGGGACAGACTTCCCAAGTGCTTCCAACCATGGTGACAGAGCTGCTCTCCATCACAGGTGTGGCTGGCCTCAGCCTCTCCCATCTGAGATCTGTCCTGGTGCCCCACATCCTCGCAGCTCTGGGGCACCCATGGTACAGCAGCAGGGCATAGAGGACAGGGTGTGGTGGGCTGGGCTGAACACCCCCACCCCTGGGCAGCCACTGGCACCCACATGGGCACGGCCATAGGCTGCCTGAAGCATGGCCAAGGCCTAGGTAGGCAACATGGTGGCACTGTGATTCACCAGCATCTCTCCAGCATGGGGAACAATGCTGCTGCCCAGGGCGCAAGCCAGGCTGGAGCTCAGGGGAGCCAGCAGTGACCTGCTCATGCCCACCCTGAGCCATCACCAGACCTGTGCTAGAGGTAGGAGATGCCCCAGGAGCAGCCACCTCTGGCTGGAAGGAGCCACATGCTTCCTCATGATAAAAGAGGCCACCAAGCATCAGTCTCATGTCCTGGAACACCTCCATGGAGCCAGGCTGGTAGGGGGAACCCAGGCTGAGAGGGGGACTCCGGTTAAGGAGACGCCTTGCCCCAGTGTGCAGTGCTCCACCACCACTCACCTCAGCCCCAGGAGCCCTGCACGCTGGCAGTGGGTGTCTCGGAATGCCAGGGCAGGGACTACTCCCCATGCACCCCTGCCCCGCTGGCCAGGCAGCAGCTCATTCCATGGCAGGGCCGGCGCGGGAGCAGCACCGGGGCCGTCGGACGTTTTGCAGCAGAGCCCGAAAGACACTGGGCTGCCTCTTGGCCTCGCCTTTGCTGGGAGCACCCTTGATGGAGCCAGCACGGGTGCTCTGTGGGGTCATCACCACCTGCCGCCCATGCTCCTCGATCTGCTTCTCCAGGTGCTTCTGGATGGCCATGCCCAGCACCTCCACCTCCATGGAGGCCCCGTACACCTCCCATGTCATCCCCTTCTCGTCCCAGCTCACCTCCCGGATGGGCTCTGGAGCATCCTCCACCACTGTCCCCTTCACGTGCACCTCGGGGTACGAGGCCTGCGGGGACTTGGCCACCGGTGTCATGGGCCCTGTGGCCACCGAGCGGGTCTCCACAGGCATGGACACCTGCATCTCTGCATCCTTCATGGAAGGCTCCGGGCGCTGGGGGGCAGCGAAGCCCAGCTCTCTCCTGGGGAAGGTGAAGGCAGCAGCCCCACCCGGGGGGCTCATGGGGCTCAAGGCCACCGAAACCAGGGATGCTCGGCTGTCCACTTGTGTCCCCATGTCTTGTGTCCCAGCATCCTGCGGTGGGGTCACCTCGAAGGAGTAGGACTCGCAGAGTAGTTTGGATGTCTGGGGCTGCTGGCTGTTACCAGCGTCTGCACCCTGGGCTGGACTCCCCTCGGCTCTGCCTTGGTCCAGGGTGGTGGGGCTTGGCCCTACCTCACTTCGGCTTCCACTCCCTGCAGTACTGGTACTGGGGGGGTCTCCCATGCCCCCCTGGGGATTCTTGGGAGCCTCGCAGCCCCCCAGATGGGGCACAGTGCCCAGGGATGTTCCCGTGCCAGGCTGGGGCTCTTCCTCACTTGGCAGCTCAGCCACTCCAGTGCCCGCAGCAGGCTCCACGAATGCCACATGTTTAGCAGGAGCTGCCGCACTCCCCACGTCCTTGCTGGGTGCTTTGAGGCAGGGCTCAGGCAGGACAGGCGCAGGGTTTGCATTCTCCTTCTGGTCACTGGGGACCCCCATCGCCATGGGCCCGCAGGCAGGGTCAGTGTTGCTGGGCCCCTTGCAGCTCCCTGTCACTGGCATCACACTGGGCTCCATGCTCGTGTCTGGGAGAAGTGTGCCGGGAGCTGGTCCTGTCAGCGATGGTGCCACCTTCTCCACTGCTGGACTGGCCACAGTGCCCTGGGCCTCCAGCTCCACCGTGCAGCAGGTCCTCATGGCACGGCCCCCTGTGGCACAGCCGGAGCTGGGTAGGCACTCATCCACTGCTGGGCAGCCAGAGGAGCTGGCACCACGCTCACAGGCGTCCTCGGCCCCGGCCTGGCAGCTCAGCAGCCGCAGCCCTTCGGGCTCCTTAGCGCTGCCCATGCCTGGAGAAGGCTTCTCCCATGCCAGTCCTGCTGTGGGGCTGCAAGAGAGGATGGGGCAGTGAGGGGAGAGCAGCGCAGAGTTCCAGCTCTCTTGGCTGCCAACTGCTTTGCTCCATGCCACCTGTGACAACAGGTTGGTGCACGCCCAGAGCACGCACCGACCCTGGCACAGTGTGCACACTGGCACCCAGTGCATGGCCCCATGGGAAGGGAGGAATGGTTTTGGTTGCCTACCGTAAAAGCCAGCCTTCCCCAGGTACTGGCAGACAGGGAGCAGGGTCCAGGCACTACTGCCGCTGCCAGAGGTGGGCAATGTGGCAGAGGCACCCTGTGGAGAGAGAAGCAGCTGAAGCTCTGGGCACCAAGCTGAGAGCCTGCAAGGGCTCAGCACCCCCCAGCTGCCAGGGGTGTTGCGTGGGGTGAGAGCGAGCAGGACCCTGTGGGGCTGCAGGGGTAGCGGACAGCCTGAGCCCTTCCCTCCGCTCGCTGAGACCAGCACCTCTAGACCTGGGACTGATGTGTGTCCCTCGGCCACGGGAACCCCCAGCTCTGCCTGGGTGCCTGCCTGCAGCCAGCTGTGTGCGGCACAGCTGGAGCTCGGCATGCCCTCGACGCGGGTGCTGAGCTGGGGGACACAGGCTGGAGTCACTCAGCCAGTCCCAAACCCTGCCCAGCCCCGTGGGGCAGCCCAGCAGCAAGAGAATGGCGGGAAGCCCCAAGCGCTCTGGGAGCCACCCAGCCCTACCAGTGCCAGCCAGTAGCAGTGGGACAGCAGTGGGACACTCAGCACCGTCAGCCACAGCCTCTTGTGGGTCCTGGAGAGAGCAGAGCCAAGCATCCACGGCTGGAGCAGACCGAGACCCTCCGAAGGGAAGCATTAGGAGTGGGGACACTGGCACCGACCCCCTCGTGGTTTCCCAGTAGCACTGGAACCCCCAGCAATGACTCCCCACCCCATCACTGTCATCCCACATAGCATTCTGATCCAAGTGGTGCCGTGCTGCCTCGCACCCCGACCTGCCCTGACAGTACCTCATGTACCAGGGGCTACAGGCACCAGGGCTGAGTGTTCTGCCCTGGCACTGCTTCTCCACAAAGCAGACGTTAGCCCTGGACCACGTGTGTGCACATGCACAGGCACATACATTGGGACACACACACAGATACAGGGACATGCAAGGACACGTGTGCACACGCGCAGGTACACGCACAGGCACATGCGCAGGCACACGTGTGCACACACAGGCATGGGCACACACACAGGCATGTGCATGCACACACAAGCACACACGTGCACACACCGAGGTGCACACACACAGACACTCATGTGTGCACACACAGGCAAGGGCACATGCATAGACATGGGCACACATACAGACACAGATGTGCACACACACAGAGAAACATGCACAGTCACGAGCGTGCACAAGCACAGACATAGATGTGCACACACACACAGGCACATGAGCAAACACGCGTGTGCACATGCACACACACGCACACGACAGCACTCGGCTCTGGACACACCGGCCTGCCCGCACATCAGTGTGCACAAGCACTGACACATGCAGAGATGCGTATGCACGCGCACACACGCGTCCATACACACACACATGCATACATTTGCACATACGCACACCCCCGCACCCGCCAGCCCCCGGCTCCGGGCACACACGCCCGCACACGTGTGCCTGCCGCGCCCCGGTTCAAGCTCCGCCGCCGCCCGGGGGTGTCGGTCACGGTTCGGCCGCACCACGTGCGCCGCGGGGCCGCCGGTACCTGCTTTGGGGCGGCTCCTCCCGCCGCTCCGGTCCCGCTCCGCTCGGCTCCGGCGGCGGGGAGCATGCGTGGGGCGGCGGGGGCGGCACCGCGCCCCGGGCCGTTCCCCCCGGCGCCCCCTCCGCCCCTCGCTGTCACCTCAGGGAGCACCCCATCACACCCCTCACCCCGCAGCATCGCTATCCCGTACCGCCCGAGATGGGCAGCCCGGCACCCACCGAAGTCCCCGGCAGCGGGAGGGGCGGGAGGGGGGTCCCAGCACCTCCTCCCTCCACTGTCACCCCACGGACCCGCCCCGGGAGCGCCCTATCACCCCACTGCCCCCCTGCACTCCGCAGTATCACCACCTCGTGTTCCCTGGGATGGGCACCCCGGTACCCCTCAGTGCACCCGGGCACAGCGGGAGGGAGGAAAGGGAGTGGAAGGGTCCCGGCACCCCAAACGGCTATCATCGTTTTTCCCCCTCCCCGGGAGCGTCCCGTCACCCCACAGCCCCCCGCAATCCCCAGCATCAGCACCACATGCCCCCACAGGATGGGCACCCCTGCACCCTCGGTGCACCTGGGCACAGCGCGGCTCATGCGTCCACCCCCAAGCCTCCACGTGGGTCCCCGCGGGTGAGGGTGACAGCGACCCAGAGCTTGGACCCCCTCCTACCTGGTGATGGAGACGGCTGCTTCCCTCCCCTGGCATCACCGAGTGGGGTGGGGGGCTGAACCCCAACCGGCCGGGGACAAGGTGCCACCACGGCGGGGATGGAGATGGGCTCCCTGCACCTCTCGCCCAAGGGTGGAGGAGGACAGGGAGGGGAGCAGTTCCCCGTCTCCCTCCCGGCAGCGCCTGCCTCTGCTCCCGGGCTCAGGCTTTGTCTAACTCCTTCCCACGCACTCCCGCTCACACTGCGGGGGGAAGGCGGCCTGCTCTCCTCGCCTGCATCCCTGCACCCCCCCAAAACCCTCTATCACCCCCCCAAACCCTGCATCTGCTCTCCATCACCCCACAGGGTCAGGGTCACCTCTCTGCCCTGAGGGTTCCAGCAGTGGGGCAGGAGCTATAGATCTATAGGATTGGGAGGGGTGGGGGGGTGTCTGTGTGTGTGCTAACGTTCACACCAAGAAAGAGGGTTCCCCCATTCTGGAGTGAACATTAGCACACACACAGCCCCTAGCCCTATAGATCTATAGGGTGAAGCCAGCACAATGGGAACTGGCACACCTGGTTGCTTGGAGACAAGGGAGGTTGGAAATGCTCCTTCCAGTAAACAACCAGGCTGGAACAAAACCCTGAAGGCTAAAAATAGGAAGGCAGGATATGGAAATGCAATATGAAGCATTGCTTTACCCACCTTGGGGCAGAGCAGGGCACCTCGGTGTCACCACCGGCCACCCCAGTGGGGTGGGGTGCATCACTGTGTCCCCCCTCACATTCATAGTCCTATGTGCTGGTCCGAGCCTGACAGCATGGACTGGACCCAGTTGCCTGCTGGGGAGCACAGTAAGGGACACAAATCTGGGTTTACATCTAATGCTGCTCTGTGTGGGATCAGCCCCAAACCCAGCCACAGACTCTGGGCGGGACAAGGGGCACTATGGGCAAGATCAAGTTCTGGCTGAGGATGAGGCCAAAATGTCCCCCATTCTCTGGCCAGGACTCTGCACAGGGCAGGGGGCTGTGTGGACACATCCTGCTGATATTTGTTTCCTACCACCACTCTCAGTTCCCCCATCCCGTTACCATTTCAGCACCCAGCTCATCTCTACCCCCACCGGGGCTGGCTGGAGGGGTCATGGGGAGCATCCCCTCCCCACAGGCAGCCTTCATCCCAGGCCGGCTTCCTCCTCCTCCTTTCCCCACCGGGCACCTCAGTTCTGGCAGAACAATAGCGAGGAGGATGAGTAAGATGGTCTCCATTGCCTTGGCAACGCACTCCCGCGCTGCCGGCGTGCACGAGGAGCCAGGCACTTGCCTGGAAAGCGCATCCTCCGTCGGCGGAGGGGGCTGCGGGCGCAGGTAGCACGGCAGCCCCCTCCCTTGGCGCCGCGGCCCACCTCCCACGCCAGCACGGGCAGCGCCACGTGAATGCATCCAATGGCACCCATGCACGCTCACGCAGGCAGGCACACACGCTCGGCACACGATTTGGCCCAGTCTTGGCTCCATGTTGTCCCCATCACTGGTACCCGGTTGTGCCAGCAAGCGGTGGGACACTGATGAAAGGGTCTGCCCGAGGAATGTTGCCCCTGTGGGGCTACCTGGCGGGAAGGCAATGGGTTTCCCCGTGGCCGCTCACTGCTGCGCTGCCTTCACGCGTGGCTGCCCATGTTATCTCCAGGCTGCGCTGCAGAGCTGACGGGGCACTGGAAAATGGGAGCAGCAGAGGATGCCCGGGGGCACCAGCCTCCCGTCACCAACTGCAGCCATGCAGCCCATGCTATCCTCTGGGCTCCCTTTCTCTGGGCCAGGCTATGCCACTGGCAGGAAGATCCGCTGGTGCCCCAAAAGCTGCAAGTGCCTTGAGATGACAGGGATGTTGCCAGGAGAGCTGAAAGCATCCTAAAAATAACACTACCTTCCCAGATGCAGCATCACAGAGGTGCTGGGGGAAATAGGGCTGATCCCTGCCAGCATCCTCTGTCCTGGGTGCCCCAAAACACAGCCCATGCCTGGAGTTGAGCTGCACCAGCCCTGCAGTGCAGGTTGGAAGGGCACAGTGACCAGGGCACTGCACCCCAGTGGCTGAGGACTTTGCCTCAGATGCTCCTGGGTGCAGGCAGGGCCCTGGGTGCTGGTAGGATAAGCAGGGGGACATGAGCAGGGACAGGGCCCCCAGACAGGCACAGCCACCACTGCTGGGATGGCAGCGTGGGGCTGTGCACATCCTGGGAGACGGGTGAGCGCCCCACAGCCCAGCCCCACTGCACCAGCTCCCCATGCATCCACTACACACACCACCATCCTTACCCAGACCTGAGGAAGGGGTGGCGTCTGTGTTAACGTGATGGTGGCTGGAATGCGTATGGAGGTGCCCAGGAGGATGCTGTCTTCAGCTTTGTCAACTTCAGCTGCAGCCCAGCTGCTCAAATGAGAGCACAAGAACAGCAGGGTTGGCAGTCACTGCTGCGTGCGTTTGACTCCTCAGCCTAAACACCAAACACTTCCTGCCCTGAACACACCTCAAAGTGGTGACAGTTGTTCTCTGCCTGAGGGGTCCCAGTCTCCCATCCCCACGCCTGAGGTTCTTGCCGTGCTGGGCTGTGCTGTTTGTGGTGCCACTACGGCAAAGGCCTGTGTCTGTGAGGTGGCCCGCTGGTAGGAACCTGCTTTCAATTCTGGGGCGATCTGAAGGAGTAGGTTTAGCTGAATGATTGCTGATCACCTGGATGCTGCTGTTTCAGAAGAGTCAAAGCCATTCCTACAATGCCTCTGTGCCATTTGTGGTAAAAAGGCACAGACACTTCATTTCTTCTCTCTCCTTTCCCAGGGGTTCATTTCAGCAGCTCAATTGGCATCGATAAAGTAAAAGCCCTGGCTGCATTAATGACACACTAGCGCATCGTGGTGGGTAGGTACAAGGGGAACATAAAGTGCATGGTGACTTGGGCATGGGATGGGGCTGTGATACCATGAGTCAGAAAAGCTCCTTAGATGTTTTGAAAATCAGAAGTGCTCTGGAAGTGCAGGATGTTCCTCTGGGCACGGATGTGCGAGAGCAGGGCTTGCTGTGGCTGCAGAATACGCCACTGGCAGTCTGGGATGTTCGTGTTAATCAGGGTTGCATCAAGCATTGTGCTTCTCAGAAGCAGTCTCTGTGCTTGGGTTGTCATGGATTCAGCTCTGGCTGATGGCGTTGGTGGTAGGCTCAGGGTCCGCATCCTGTCCTGCCTTCAGCTCTGCTCCACAGAGGCCGTGTGGCGTTACCAGAGAGCCATGTGTGGCGTGGGGAAGCAGCGGGCCCTTGCCTGGGCTCGCCAACAAGGTCATGATTGATGTGGTTATCTCCTCCCCCGGGGGAGCAAGCAGAGAACATCTGTCTGCCTGACTTGGTCTTTTCCAAATGTTGCTTTTGGTGGTGCCATGGTGGATATGAGGATCAATTCGAGGAAATCCTCAGCGAGTTCACTCCTTTTGCCACCAACAGCCCATAATTCAATTTGCACAGCCCTCCCTCACCGTGCGTATCACAGCAATGCACTCTGACAAGCAGAGAGAGGCATTTGTAGTCAGTAACACCCAGTGACTGTGAAAAGCAGCTCGGGGCAGGGAGAGGGGTGGTGGTCTCTGGTTTATGGGTCAGTGCATCTGGCCACACACACACTGAAGGAGTCTGGAGTAGGGACACTTCTGCTGCTGCCTGCTGCTTTGGGAGAATTTGCAAATCAGTGAGAGGTTAGGAGGGCTGTGAGCAAAGGGACCAGAGTTCACACATCTCTTTTTTTCAATCCACGGTCCCCAGCTTCTGTGAATTAACTGCTTGGAAAAGTCAGGGTGTGCCCTGTGCAAGCAGGGCAGCTGCCGGCTGCTGTACCCACTGCTCTGCTCTCCGCTCACTGCTTTTTACTGCCTGCACTAGGAATTTGGAGCAGGAGGAGCCTCACACAGCTCTGAGCACAGTGGGGCTGCCCAGACTGCCTCCCAGCCACTGCCTGGGCAGAGGCCTCACCTGCACATTACCCTCCATTCCCATTGGCCTGCGCAGTCACGGAGAGGAGTGAAGGTTTCTTCTTCAGGGCATGATAGAGAGCTCAGTGGGTGCTGGTCACAAGGCATTTCCTTTTAACTTGGACGTGTTAGGAAGGGACACAGCAAAGACCCTGCGACAGCCAAAGACATTCATGCCTGAGGGAAGCGGGGGAGGTCCAGGGGCATGGGCAGCACCAAGCTTCGGTCAGGGAACTCCTTGGTGTGCCGAAGGATGTGACCAGCCTGTGGAAACCACCTGGCTGTACAATTGAACTGCAAAGATAGGATTTGACAGATTTTTTTACCTCCGCAGGGTCTGGGATTGATGTGCTGGCCCCTGATGTCAGTACTGGGGAGCAGAAGTTGTCCTGCATAGCTGACAAACCCACACAGTGAGGTGCTACATAAGCTCCAACAGTGCTGGTTTGGAGCCTGGGATGCCACAGGCACTCTGAGGGCTCATGCCCAAAGGCCCTTGCCAGTGAATTGCTCCAGGTTTAGCTGAACCTTACGACAGGATGAGGGAAGCTGAGGCTTGGGGAAGGTCCTCTCTAGAGGATCTGCACTGCGTGAGAGCTTAACCTTTGCTCTCCCCATCCTAGCCTTGTAGGACATCAGTGTCCAGGTATGTGTGACAGGAAAGCCCATCAACCAACGAGGCATCCACAGGCAACACTCCACTACCAGCGGGGGAGTCCTGCCACATCGAGAGCCACGTCACCAGCACTGACAGCATGGGCTGCATCAACCTGAGCACCAGCTTTCCCAGCAAGACCTTTGTGCTGCAGGTGAGTGTTCAGCCCAGCTACAGCTCTTGGAATCTTTCTGCCTCTTCTTTCCAGGGGAGCTTTCGTTCTCTGGACATGATTTCCTAAGTCTCTCCTCCCCCTGCAACAGCTGACATGCCTTTGAGCAGTTTTTCTGACCTGCTGGGTGTAGAGATGCACGGATGCCACACTGCTCACACCAGAGCAGGCAGAGCAGTGGTGGCAGGACACAGGAGGCTCTGCCAGAAAGGGTGGAGAGCTGACCCCAGTGACAATGTCATGCTTCTGTCACCTCCAAACCAGCCACTGTGAGACCTAATGTTACTCACGGTGAAGGCACTGCTTATGGGTGCAGCCCCCACCTCTTTTGGGTGCTCTGTGGGTCTGGCCCACACTGGCCTTGTGCAGCCTGGGAGCTCAGTGAGATCCTGTGGGTGCCAGCCCTGACTTTTCCAGTCTCCTCCCAGGAGGGATTTTCTCTTCCCTGCAGCCCAGGGCTTGATCACAACTGCAGTGAAGTGCTTCCCCCTGCTGTAACTCGAGGAGTTTCTGCTCTTGGCCAAGCACTGCTGCCCTCATCTCCTGCCTGCTCTGCCCATTGCTGCCCATTCCCTGCTGAGGCCACTGCAAGGGAGAAACAAACTGGAAACCCTGCAGCTGCAATCCTGCCTGCAACTGGCACTCTGTGCTCTCCTCCGAGTGCTCAATCCCCGACACAGCTCCCTGCCACAGGGAAGATGCTTTGAATAGACGCTGCACCCAGAGCTGCTGCCTGCAGTGCCCTCGGGAATTATGCCTTTGTTCATCCCTTTCCTTCCCGCACACCCTCCTGCTTCACTGATGTGGCAGAGAATGAGAAGGATGAAGTCCTTGGCTACTGTGTGTGTGACTTCGCTATGTTTGCAGGATGTTTTTGCAGGTTCAGGAACCAGTGTTACTTTTAGGAGCTGTACCAAGCTGGCAAGTGCTTTGGGGCAGACAGGGCAAAGTCATCTGTTCTCCTAAGGAGAGCTGAGCTTCCTCCATGGCCCTGCCATGTGCTGGTGCCATCACAGCCGATCGTGGGCTCTCGGTATGAGGTGCAGGAAGATTGCTCGGATTGTGCCTAGATGCTGTGTGGTGCCCAGTCATCACGTGGTGAGTCATTGTGGTGCCAATGTTTCTCATCGGACCTTTTTTCTGTTGAGATCGGTTCTTACAAACCAAACAACGTGCTGTGCTTGGAACATTGCATCCAGGAGCTCTGGAGGTGATAAAGACAAGCTGAGCCAGAAGCCTTTATCCCACAGGCTCTGGTTTTCCCAGCCAAGGAGATCTAGCCAAGGAGATCTCCATCCTGCCAGGTCCTAGTCTCCAGCCAAAGCAGTCACCAAGATCAGGTGAACGCTAGAAGGGGGGTTCCTAGATCAGGGTTCCTATTTGGGCTTCTCAGCTTAAGCTCCTGAGAGGAGGCTGTTACCAGAGCGGCAGGCCATTTGCCAGTGTTTGTCCCCATGACTTCCCTCTCCCCAGGTCATCTCTGCTCTGCATTCCTCTAGGGCTTTGGCAAAGTGAGACCACACACCATGAAATACCTGTACAAGCACAAAGCACACTGTATCTGTGTTGGGGAGACAAACAGAGCCATTTACAATACCAGAGGGATCAGCCCCAAAGAACTGGAAGACTGTGAGCAGGTGAGTTGAGCCCGGTCAACCCAGCTCCTGTTCTTAGGGGGTGCTGGTCAGTGCCTGGCTCTGAAATGCCCATGGAGAAGGGGGCTACCCCTTGTTTTCTACAGAGTCCAGCTCTGAGGGGAGTGCTCCATGCTGCCAGGCTGGTTACAGCTGGTTACTGCTTATTCCATAGTCACGGCACCAGAGCTGGCTTCCCAAAAGCAAAGTCCTGTGATGGTAACATGCTGGAAGTGCCCTATGACATCCTCATCCTTGCTGCTATTGAGAAGCAGCTCACAAGGGAGAATGCACCTCAGGTGCAGATCACTCATGCAGCACACTCCCAACAGGCCCTCCATCAGTGGGAGTGACAGCAGTCCACCTGAACCTTCACTTTTGGCACTCAGCACCCCAGGGACGCATCACAGCACCACATTGACAGTTTGCCTGCCATGCCAGAGGGACAGAGCCCAAGGCAGAGGTGGCAGGTCACATAATTCAGGGAAAAGAAAAGCCCGAACCCTTCCCTTTGCTGGCAGAGAGCAAGGATTTTTGAAGGGACCTTGGCTGGCTCTTCTGTCATCCTCTGTCTTCATTGATGTATCAGATCCTCCTCCCAGGGCAGGGGAGATGATGTCCTCAAAGGTACTGGGTGTCACAATGTTGACACTGAAAATCATAGGCAGCAGATAAGAGTGAACAAAGCAAGGGACTGCTAGGAATACCAGCTTCCTTCCTTCACCGTGAGCTCTAGGGACCAAAGGGACAGGGTGTGCTGGGACCAGTTAAAGTCTTTGGCAGCCTGAGCCCTTGCATGTGAAACATCAAGTCTGAGCTTTTGCTCATCGTGAACAGCTTTGGTGGGAAGGCAAGCACCCAGACCCCTGCCACTAGAAGTGGCCTGGTTGAGGGGGGATCCAGCAGCAGTCTGTCAGTGGTTTCTTCTTTCACTTCTTCTGCCTATCTCACCTCTGCTCTGCTTGTGCTCTCAGATCATTGCAGAAGCTGCCAACAGCCCCATTACACAAGCAGGACACAAAATATTCCTGCAAAGAAATATCCTGGTCATGCTGGAATGTCCAGTCCCACACATGGGGAGATGGTGGGCTTGTGGCTATTAGGGCCACACAGTGTCATCAGCTGCACAGATGTGGATCCAGCTGGGCTCTGCCAGGCTCTGGGATCAGGCAGTGTTGATGGTGGTGTCTCAGTCAGCCTTGCCCCCAGCTCCTGAGCACATCTGAGATGCTGATTTCCCTTATGAACCCTCCCGATTCTTGGCTGCAGCAGTGATAGACCATGTGGCTCCTGGGCAGCAGTGGGTTTAAACCGTTGGTTTAAGCGCATTCTCTCCCTGCTGCCTGGCTTTCGACTCTCCTGGGCAGGGGGATGTCTTCCCCCACACCCTCTCTGCCCCAGCCCCTTTACAGCCTTCTGGGCACTGGGGGAAGCTGTGCTGATGCTGGCTTGGGTTTGCTTGCCCATGGCTGGTAGAATTGGACAAGGAAAGCAAAAAATGCAATCAACTCTAGGGGAGGGGAGAGCTCAGGGCACAGCCAGCCCCAGGAACAGCCATTTCAATCCACTTAATAATGCATGGTGGGTGCTGCAAGCACTGCTGCAACTGGCGCAGACATGAGGAGCGGAGGCCAGGGTGGGGATTTGCAGGCATCAGCAAACCTGTTGTGTGTCCGTGCTGACTGCTGCAGCTTCAGTCTTTGCTGGCAAAGCTGGTGAGCTGGCAGGGATGGAGGATTTAATCTGATACTCATGGTGAAGAGAATCAGCCCAGCCTCTCACCCCAGCCTGTGCTGCAGTCAAGGGGCTGGAGGCTGGCTGGGGACTCAGGCTGGGTTGGTGGCCCTGCCCTATGGGAGCTAAGGCCCAAGGACTGTGCTCTGGGGTGGGCACAAGACCCTCTGCTGTGGTGGACATCACTCAATGGTGTCTGGCAGTCAGCTGCCCTTGAGGTGATCACAGCGCAGCTGAGTGAGCTGCAGGTGCCAACCATGTCCCTGGCCCCTGAAGGGACCAGGGTCACATAGGAAGGTGGGGACAGCAGTGGAGAGGGTCTTTGCTCTGCACTTCTAGCACAAGATGAGTGTGCATCTCTAGGACATACCTCACAAACAGCAGCACCTCTTGCTGCAGGTAGGACTAGGGGAAGCATGTGCCCAGCACCTGATCCTGCTCTGCGAGAACAGCCAGCATCTCATAGAACCATAGAATGGTTTGGGTTGGAAGGGACATTAAAGCCCATCCAGTTCCAATCCCCCTGCCTTGGGCAGGGACACCTCCCACTGGACCAGGTTGTTCCAAGCCTCGTTCAACCTGGCCTTGAACACCGCCAGGGATGGGGCATCCATGACTTCTCTGGACAACCTGTTCCAGTGCCTCACCACCCCCACAGGAAAACATTTCTTCCTAATACCTCATCTAAATCTCCCTCTTTCAAATTAAAACCATTCCCCCTTGTCCTATCACTACACTCCCTGACAAAGATCCCTTTTCCAGCTTTCCTGGAGCCCTTTTCAAGGCTGCTATAAGGTCTTCCTGGAGCCTTGTCTTTTCCAAGCTGAACATGTCCTGGGAGGGAAACAGTACTCAAGCCCAGATTGTCTGGCCTTGCCCCAGCTCGAGATGCTCAGCCCCAAAGGGCCCCCTGCATTCACCTGTAGACACAAAGCACTGCAGACAGCACACAGGTAGGTGGCATGAGGACACTGCCTGCACCCAGAGCGGGGTTGGTGGCCCAGGGCAGACAGGACAGCATCTTGTCCTCACAAGGATCCAGTCCTGCCCATTCCCCCAGCCAGAAGCGGTCAGCGAGTCTGCCCAGCCCCTCATTCCTCTTCCCCAAATGACCCCTGCTGCCATGCCCCTCTTCACACGGAACCCACAACCAGAACTAGGGGGCTACGGACAAGAGTTGGCTTTATTCACGGACACGGGGACAGCTGTGTCACTGGCAGCTGCCCTCGTATTGCACATCCAGCGACGGGGGCGGGGGAATATCCATGCCAAGTCACAACACAGCGTCGGCACTATGGAACCTCGGGGAGGGGGGCGCAGGCACCATCACCACCCAGCAGGCTGGGAGTGGGCTTGGACACCAAGGGTTCACAAAGGCAAAAGACCCATCCACCCATAGAGAGAGATAAATATATATAAAAAAAAATAGTTCCACGATGACCAGAGCAGATCCACAGTGACACGCGTGCAAGCAAAATGTACAGCAGCCCGCGAGCAGGTAGACATGCTTTGTACAGACACAGACACGCTGGGACGCAGCCAGGGTTTATGGCGCTGGGAGGGATACAGAGCCATAAACCCAGGCTTCATGTACACACACGCACGCACGCACACCAGCCCCTGCGGGCAGTGCCCATGGCTTGGGCACACGCCAGGGCTCAGGGGCTTGGACACAGCGGGTTTTTCTCACTGCTAGACATGGTACGGAGACACAGACACAGTCCCTTGGAACGGAACTGGAGGAAGAACTCGTGAGCGAACAGGGCACGGGCACCCCTGCTCCTCCTCGGCATGCGGCCACCAGCCAGGGCCAGCTGGGGAGGAGCAGGGGGCTACCGGCGGTTCGTTGTGCTGCTGGTGGAAGAGGCGAGGACGGGGGTCCATTATGCCTCTGGCTCGTATTCCTGGTATTCCTCCTGTAGGGTGGAGAAAGAAAGAGCTACTGAGTCCCTGTCCCTCCCAGCCCCACACCAGCCTGCCTTCAAGGCTACAAAGCTGGGTACGGGGCATCTGGGAGCAGGCAATGGCCACAGGTACTCTGAGTATATTGGCACCTCGTGACCTTCATGGTGTCCTGCACCCCCCTGCCCACCCCATCCCCTCACCTGTGGAGGTTCCTCGTAGTTCTCCCCCTCTGGCTCCAGCAGCGGCTCAACCAGCGGCTCTTCAACAGCCTCCTGGGCCACCTCCTCCGGCTGGGGATGAACCAGGAGGGTCAGTCCATGCACACAGCCCCCCATGCAGCATCCACCCCCAAATCACACCAGGGGGACCTGGCAGAGACCAGCAACGCACTGAGAAGCTGGGGGCTCCATGTGGGGGGCCCAGCAACGGGGTGGCTGGCAAGGGCACTCTGGGCAGACACTCCCCACTTAGATTGGAGGTGATAGGCAGGAGTCAATGGGAACAGCACGTGAGTGTGCACCTCCCTGCACCACTCCCAGCCCTGGACTGGGGCAGGTGATGGGTGCTGGCACCATGTGGGCCTTGGCAGGCTCCAGGCACTAGTATGGCCATGGTAACATCCTGGATCCCTGGCAGGGAAGGGCGGTGCTGGGTAACCCCTCCCCAGGGCTGGCAGAGCAGCTGGCAGGAGGGAAAGGGGGGCAGCCGATCCCCCTGTGCAGCAGCAGTGACGGCGTTGGCCTCATTTCTTCAAGCTGATGCTATTTTGGGCTAAGCTGGAAGCCAATGGCTCATGGAGCGGCGAGATGCGAACCCGCTGCCCCTCCCCACCCCTGCGCTCCCGCAGCTGTCAGGTCACCTCGCAGCCGCTGGAGCGATGCGCTGCCAGCCCCGCGTCGCCAGCCGCCATGCAGGAGCCTGTGCACGCACACGTCCACAGCGGCCACACATGCAGCCAGCGCACACAGGGCAGCGACGCCTGCCTGCCCTGGGCACAGGCAGGGCACCTGGGGACCCTCGGGGTCCCTCCTGCAGGGCTGGGAAGCAGTCCAGGAGAAGCACTCAAGCCTGGGGATGTGCTGTGGCAATGCCTGGGGGTCTCACCTTCAGGTCTGCAGGAAACTCCTCCTTCTTCACCAGCCCTGTGGCCGCTGCGATGTTACCAGCACCTGAGAATGCCGCTTCACCCAGCTGGGATGCCTGCTCCTTCGCTTTCTCAGCCACTGCAAGAGCCAGGGGTGCCCATCAGTGCCCTCCATGACATGGAGAGGTGCCCAGCCATGTCTCCATGGCCATCACCACCCAGGGGACAGCCAGTGGGGAATCACTGGGCAGGATCAGGCCCTCTCCAACTGCTTCCCTGCCGGGGCACTGGGCAGGGGTCCCAGCTGCTGCTCTGTAGCTGGGCAGGGAGAGTGAACAGCCACCACAAATCCTTCATTGCGGGCCCTGTTATGTAAGAGGCTTTAGCCGGGTGACATCAGCCCCTCAATTAGCCTCTGATCTTGTTAGTGCAGCGGCGCGCTCGGGGCCAGAGGGGTACAGTGGCAGGGAGCCAGAGGGGACCATACCTGAGGTGACACCTTGCACCACGCCTTGGGTTTTACTTCCTGGGGATAGAAAGAGACAGAGACAGGGTTAGTGAGGCCGGGCTCTGCCATGTGCCATGCCTGGGACCCTGGGAGGACTCTGCAAACCAGGGCAGAATCCTGCCCACACTCCAGCCTGGCCAGGCTGGGGCAGCCTGTGGGCCGAGCACTTGCGCAGTACTTGCTCTGAGCTCCTCTGGTGCCTGCAGGAGCCCAGGCTGGGGCAGCACAGGGACACTGTGCATGCCAGGCAGGGCAGAGACCCTAGGGCCCAGCACCCTGCCAGGGCACAGCTGTCCAGGAAAAACGCTTGGCTGTGCCATCAAGCAAAGCTTCCCACAGGAGCCAGGATCCACACCCAGAGCTGGTGCTAATGCAGCACAGGAAACCCCATAGCCAGAGTGGCATGAGACTGGGTGCTGGCACTGGCCATAACCACTCTGCCAGGCTCCTTTCAGGCAGAGCCTGCAGATGCCAGGACATCCCATGGGGTGGGAGCAAGCTGTCTGCAGTGGGGGGAAAGGCAGGGGTTGGGCACTTCCTGCAGGATGGGGCCTCGGGGTGCTCCTTGAGCGGATGGAGCCTGTCCAGAGCACGTACCGCTGGGCAGGGCAGGGGTCCAGGGCAGGCTCGCGGGAGCAGGACCTCAGCCCCCCCAGCAGAGCTCCCTGCGGAGCCAGACAAGAGCCCCAGCCCTGCGCCCTCCCTCCACTGCAGACAAGGGGTGGCCTCAGCTCCCTCCCCGAGCAGCCCAGCACCACAGCTGGGCACACTGCCCGCCGGGAGCTGCAGCCTCCGTGCCAGCAATACCTTCCAGGACTCAGTCCCCAGGGGACCCCAACCCTCCCTGGATGCAGGGGAGACGCCGTGGCATGGGAAGTGCTCTAGGACACAGCCTCTCTCAGGGGGACAAACGCGTCCCCATCCCTGCAGCTCTGAGCCGGGCACATTCGAGCACTGGGGGTCCCGGTCCCTCTGCGCTCCTGCCCCCAACAGCATCCTCGGCGGGGAGTGAGGAGCCCTCGGTTCAGACCACCGGAGCTGCAGGGGCTCTGGTCCCTGGGGGTCGCATCCCCTCTGCCCGGAGGACCAGCGCCGACCCCAGCCCCAATCCCAACGCCAGCCCCGACCCCCGCGCGCGGGTCTCCATCCCGCCCGTCCCCTGCGGACACCAGTCCCTCTGCCCTCAGGGTGGTCGTGGCGGAGGAGGGAGCGGGGACCGCGGTGCCAGTGGGGGGATGGGCAGAAGGACGCAAGGGCAAACGCAGGAGCAGGCAAGGGCAGGGGATACGGGGGCCGAGCCGGGGGGCAGGCGGGGGGCAGGCTGGCCACACCGGCCCTTACCGACATAGAGGACCCCCTCCTTGGTTTTCTCGGCCGCCTCGGCCACCCCCTGCTTGGTCTTCTCAGCGGCGGCGACCACCCCCTCCTTGGCCTTGGACAAGCCCTTCATGAACACCTCCATGACGGCTCTGCGGGGAGAGGCCGCACGGCTTCACCCCGCCCCGGCTCCCCCCGCCGCGGCACCGCGCATCGCCGCCCGCCCGGCTCATTCCCGCATCCTCGTGCCCCCCCGGCTCCGCGCATCTCCGCATCCCCGTGTCCACGGCTCCGCGTATCCCCGCATCCCTGCATCCCGTGCATCCCTGTATGCCCCGGCCCCGCGCATCCCCGCATTCCCGTGTCCCCGGCTTCGCGCATTCCCGCGCCCCCCCGGCCCCGGCGCCCTCCCGACCTGTATGTGTGGCGGCAGGGACGGGCGGGCCGGGCCGGGCCGGGCCGGGCTGCGGTGGAGCGGGCTCAGTGCGGCTGTGCCGGGGCCGCGCAGCGATGCGCTGCGCCGCGCCGCGCTGCGCTGCGCCGGGTGCGCGGGGGGGACCGCGCCGGGATCAGCCCAGCCCAGCAGAGTCAAGCCGAGCAGCCCCGAGCCGAGCCGAGCCGAGCTGAGCCCGGCCGCCCCCGCCCCGCACGGCACGGGCACGGGCACAGGCACGGGCACGGGCACGGGCACGTGTGTGTCCCTCTCCGACTCGCCACAGCTCGACGACCCGGCCCCTCTGCGATCCAGCCCATGGGCTCCTTCCCCGCACGGCTCAGCACTCCTGGGACAGTCCCATCACGTCACACCTTCTCCCCATCAGCACCCGTCCTGATCCCATCCCACGCTGTCCCCACGCTTCCCTGTCCCTATCCTGTCTAGTCCCCATCCCATCTTCTCCCTGTCTCATCTCCTCCCGATCCTGATCCCACCCCATCCTGATCCCATCCCACCCTCTCTGCATTCTACCCTGTCCCTCTGCCATTCCCGTCCCCCATTCCATCCCAATTCCATCCACTCCTCATGTCCTCTTCCCACAGCCCATTCCCATCCCACTCTGTCCTCACCCCATTCAGTTCTGGTCCCATCCCCTCACCACCCCTTCCCATTCCTATCCCAGGTTGTTCCCATCCCATCCTACCCTGATCCCATGCTCCCCATCACTTCTCATCTCCAACCCCATCCTGATGCCGTCCCACCCACCTGTGTGTTATTCTGCCTGCCTCATACCACACTGTCTTGATCTCACCCCACGCTGTCCCCACTTTACCCCATCCTGGTTCCATCCTATTCTGATCCCCTGCCCTCACCCCCCAGCTCCCTGTTCCCCAGGAGGAGCAGGCCTGGCAGCTGCTCCCAAGCACACCCCTCCCACCCCACCAGCTGCAGCTGGGACAGCTGCCTCATCCCACCCGCCTGTGGGCATTTAAGAGCCAGGGGAGGCTAGGTTAGCCTGTGCTGGGTGAAGATGGCTACTGGGGGGCAGGTGAGTCCTTTCCCTGTGAGATGGGCTGACAGCAGAGCCTTGGCAGCCTTGCTGTGTTCTCAGAGTTCCTGGCTGTGGGACCCATGTCATGGTGTGGGGGACACAGGCTCCCTGCTGGGGTGGATGGGGAGCTGCTTGGACTGTTCCTCCTTCCCTAGTGGAGGCAAGAGGAGAGGCGAAGGAGGAGGCGGAGGCCTCAGCAACCACAGGTGCCCCTGGCAGAAAGCCTGGACAAACACCCTCTGCAGAACAGGTATGAAGTTCCAACCATGGGCTGCCTCTCCTAGCACTGGGGCGGGGATCTCAGGGCTGGAGGGGGGCTCCAGCATGGCTGACATACCCTCCTATCTCCCCTCCCTCCCCAGGTGGGCACTGTGGTTCTTCAGGAATGACAAGAACAGAATGTGGCAGGCAAACCTACGCCTTGTCACCAAGTTCAGCACTGTAGAGGACTTCTGGGCGTGAGTGTCCCATGGGTGGGCAACATGACCCCTCTGGCGAGCTCCCGCTGGGAGGGTTTGGACTAGAGGAGGGTGCTGGGTTGGTGCCTCAAGCACCTATTCTCACCTGTTTCTGTGTTTTGTCTCCACCTGGTGCAGGCTGTATGACCACATCAAGCCTGCTAGCAAGCTCTCGTGTGGCTGTGACTATTCCCTCTTCAAGGTGTGACTCCACTCCGCAGAGCCCACAGCAACAACCACTGTCATGGGGGCACGTTGGGTGCTGGTGGGGCTGGCAGGGTGATTTGCCCATAGGGCTGGGGGAAGCCTGATTGGACATTCACAGCTCCCCAGGCTGGCTCTGGCTGGGTGCTTGGTGCCCCTGACCATCCCCTTGCCTGTCCCTAGGATGGCATTGAGCCCATGTGGGAAGACAACCAGAACAAGCGTGGTGGGCGCTGGCTCATCACACTGGCCAAGCAGCAGCGGCACACCAAGCTGGACTGTTTCTGGCTGGACACGGTGAGTATCACCCTGGCAGAGGAGTTCCCCTCTGCAGCACCACCAATCCACTGACCCAGAATCCCCTTTCCCTCCTGACAGCTGCTGTGCCTCATTGGGGAGATGTTCGATAACTACAGCGAAGAGGTGTGTGGGGCAGTCATCAACATCCGCACCAAGGGGGACAAGATTGCCATCTGGACCCGGGAAGCAGAGCACCAGGAGGCGGTCACCCACATTGGGTAAAGCAGCTTTGAGGGTCTGGGGTGCTGTATGGGGGAGGCCTGGGGGGAATGGACTTCCTGGGTGGTAAAACTGGTGGGATGATTGATGCTGCCTCATTCACGGCAGCCTCTTCCCTCCTCCAGGCGTGTGTACAAGGAGCACCTGGGTCTGTCGCAGGAGGTGACCATTGGGTACCAGGCCCATGCAGACACGGCCACCAAGAGCAGTTCCCTCACCAAGACCAAGTTTGTGGTGTGACTGGGGGGGTGGGTATGCTGCCCACAGTGTCCCCTGTCTCTTTCACAATGAATCGTTGCAGATGAACATGGTCTATGAGTCCAGGGCTCTGGCATGCTGGGGTGACCCTTGCTGGCGGTGTCCCCTGGGAGTGGGAGGATGCATTGGTGTATCTTGTACCACCTCTATGTGAACAGGGCCGATAGCCAGAGTTGGCATTGCTCATGCATCATTGGGCTTAGGGCACTGCCTACCTCAGTGTCCTCTGTCTGGGATTGTGGGGCTGTCCCCCTGCTCAGCAGGGGATCCTGTATGGTCCCCAGGAGATGAGCTCTATCTTCCCCTGGCCAAGGCACAGGCACAACTCGCTGCCCTGTAAGCTGAGGCATGAGAAAGGATAGCAGAGCCCAGCTCATCTGGGTCAGCTCATCCTGAGAAGCTGGTCCCCATCTATCCCAAGTCCTCCTCCATCCACTCCAGGAGTACCTGGGTAACTCCAGCTCAGCCTAGAATTGTCCCTTGTCCAGGGCAGCACACCCAGCCCATTCAAGCCTCTCTGTGAGCCCAGAACCAGGGTCACTTGTCCCCCATGGCTGTGTGGTACTGGGGTTTGCAGACAGATGGTCTGCCCTCCAAAGGGACAAGGTCTTGACTAGGTCTCCACTATTGCAGTTGGCTGAGGCAAGTCTGGTCACAGCTCTGTGGGCAGGCAGTGTGGCTGTAGCACCCTGGACCCTTGGCTGCCTGCAGTGCAGCCCAGTGGGGTTTACTGGAGCACGCTGAGCTCTGCCCTGCACTGGGGCACTGCCATGGCTGCAAGAGCTATGTCCCTGGGCCTCAGCTGCTCTTATCCAGGGCCATCAGCCTTGTAACTCCCCTGAGGCAGCTGTGCCAGGGCTCTGCCAGCCCTTCACCTTCCACTGCTTCCATTGGGAACTGGGACTGTTTAGCCTGGAAGAGGCTGAGGGGAGACTTCACTGCTCTCTACAGTTACCTGAAAGGAGGTTGTAGTGAGGTGGGTGCTGGTCTCCTCTCCCAAGAAGCGGCCGTATGTTGCGACAGGGGAGGTTTAGATTAGGCATTAGAATCAATTTCCTTGCCAAACGAGTGATGTAGCACTGGAACCACCTGTCCATGGCAGTCGTGGAGTCGCCATCCCTCAAGGTGTTCAAAAAACCTGTGGACATAGAATCATAGAATTGCTTGGTTGGAAAAGACCTTTGATATCAAGTCCAATGGCACTTGTCCACTACTAAACCATATCCCACTTCATCTACCCATCTTTTAAATCCCTCCAGGCATGGTCACTCAACTACCTCCCTGGGCAGCCTGTGACAGTGCCCAAGAACCCTTTCAGTGAAGAAATTTTTCCTGATGTCTAATCTGAACCTGCCCTAGTACAGGGGAGAGACACTGGGAGAGGCCCAAGGACATGGCACTTCAGGATTTGGTTTAGTAGGCATGGGTGGTGCTGGGCTGACAGTTGATCGTCTTAGAGGTCTTTTTCAACTTCAATGATTCTATAATTCTGTTATTGCCCCCTGTGCCAGGCACACTGGGGTGAGAGATGCTGCCAGAGAGGGAAGGCAGGAGTTTGTTCCTGGCACGTAGTGGGCCAGGCCGTGTCCCTGTGTCCTTGTATCACATGCTGGCCGTGGGCTGCATCTGGGTGCAGATATAAGGCAAGTTGTGGGTACCCTCTCACCGAATGTGTTCAAGCCCAGGCTGGATGGGGCCTTAAGCAGCCCGGTCTGATGGGAGGTGTCCCTTCCTATGGCAGAGGCGTTGGAACTGGATGGGCTTTAAGGGGTCCCTTCCAGCCCTTCCATCTATGATTTTCTCTAGGGCAACGGGGGCAGGGGTACTGGTGTCAGGCAGAGAGTGGGCAACGGGGGGAAAGGGGGGAGGGGCCTGCTGCCCCCCATCCTGGGGTGCCTGCAGGCAGGGGACCTGTGATGGGGGTCTGGCTGAGGCCGGGTGCTGCCTTGGCTGGCACAGGGCGAGCAGCCTGGCTGCTGCCTGCACTGCCCGGCACTCGCCACGCGATGGTGCCGCTCGCCCGGCCTTGGCCAGTTTGGCACGGCAAGGCTGGCAACCTGCAGAGGGGGTCCTTCTTTACAGCCCTGCCTGCAAAGGGGTCCCCCCTGCCTGCGGGGGTTGACAGAGCCGACTCTGCCTCCGGGTGAGGGGCACGCAGGAGCCACGCGTGGGGCAAGAGCTGAAGCTGGAAGGGAGGTGCTGAGCCCCCCACCAAACGCACCGTTGATATTTGCGCCCTGTCTGTGCCCTCGTTGCCCAGCAGTGGCAGCATGAAGTGGGTGAGGGCCAGGGGTTGTCTGCCTCTCCCTCTGCCACTTCACCCCCCTCCTCTGCCTGGCACCCAACGCCCCACAAACTCCACCTGGCTCTGAAGACCCCCTCCACGCTGCACTGGCAAGCTGTATCTGTCCCCTCACCTCCAGAAGTAAGCGTGGGGTGTTGGGAGGCCAAGGTTACCTGGGGGAGACTGGGGAGGCGTCGGTGGCAGAGGCTGCAGTGCGCTGCTGTGGTTCATTGCCATTCGCGTGCAGCCGTGGTGGGATTTCATTTGATTGGAAAAGTAATAGGGGCCATTTATCTCCATGGCTTTATGGGCTTCCTGCAGCCCAGCCGGGCCATGGGTAGAGGGGCTGGCGGTGCCCACCTGAAGCCCACCCTTTGGAGATGCGGTGGCCTCCGTCCACAACTCCTGCATCCTGCGGTTGCTCTTTGACAGGGAAGAAGGTGTTGAGAGGTGGGGAGCACTTGGGAACACTGTAGGTGGGTGCAATGGTGGCCAGGAGCCACCCGGTGAGTGCAGCAGTGACAGAGCTGCCCCCGGCCTGTCTCAGACTGGGCAGCTGTCCCAGCTGGCAGCTGAGCTGGCAGCCCTGTCAATAATGATAATTAAAAATTAATACTAATCAAAAGGGAGAGGCAGATGGCAGCAGACATGCGGCAGGGCTGTAGGTGGGGGTGGGGGGTGCTGGAGCTAGAGATGACAGGGATGAGGGGCAATGGGAGACAGGGGATGCAATGGGGCAGGAGGGGCAGGGTGCTGTGGGGTCCAGTGGGGATGTGGGGTGCAGGGTAAGGGACCCATGGGGCGCAGCAGGGATGGGGATGTAGGGCTGATGTTGCTGTAGGGCACAGTGGCAATGACAGCAGCGCAGCACTGGCTGGCACTGAGTTGAGGACCCAGGAACCCCTCTTGGGGTTGTTGGTGGTGGGTGTTTGTCCAGGGTCACCTTGCCAGCAGCTGGCGTGTGGCCAGGGTCAGGTGCTGTCAGTCTGCACCTTGGCTCAGCTTGCTGCCAGTCCGGCATCTCACTGCACCACAGGCACTGACAGCTCCAGCAGTGAGGATAGATCCTGCCTCCTGCTCCCAGCACCTGTCTATTGCCAGGCTGGGTGCAGGCACCCATCCTGCTATGAGTGGCGGGTGCTGCATGGTTAAAATCTCCCAAAGTAATGGGGGAAGGAGCTGCTGGCTCCCTGGCGCGTGGGACGACGAACAGGCAGCGCTGGCTCATTGTGGGAGTGGGCAGGCAGTGTGGCTGCTGGGGCTGTGCGACATTGTTCCCAGGGTGCGTGCACCCTCATCCCTGCCTCATCGCCTGCCTGGGGCCTGTGTGAATGCTCTGGGCTCTGGCAGGGGGCACATGGACGTGCAGGGGGCCCCCAGCCCTGGGTGCTGCCAGCATCCTCTGGGCATCCCGGGGGGAATGCCCCCCCTACTGAAGTGTCTTGTGCCCTTCCTGCCACCCTATTGGGCCCTGCTGAGGGCACACATTGAGCTCCCGCTCCATCTGAGAGCACTATGGCATGCGAGGAGGGGTACCCAGGATGAGGGGTACCTTAGTGAACAGTTCCCATGACAACCTCCCCGGAGACAGCAGCCCGTGCAGGAGAAGTGGGAGGGGAGGGGCTCATGGACCCCTCCACGTTCGGCCTCATGTATGGCAGGGCACAGTGGGGGTGCAGCAGGGGGGCTGCATCCATCAGCCTTAAGCTCTGCCTGCTGCATCCTGCTCCCTGCCCGCTGTCCCTGCAGTGGGGGGGCAGGCGTGGCATTGCTGGGTTTGCATGGTGGAGTTGGCATGAAGGGGTCTGCACGGAATGGAGGGGGTTAAGTGCCTGCAGGGCTGTCCCCAGTGCCGGCAGCAGAGGAGGCAGAGAGGAGGGCAGCGTCTCCTGTCCTGCGCCGCGGGGAGCCTGTACCTGAGAAGGGTCCCTTGCTGTCACTTCTCATCTGCATGACAGTGGCAACCAGGCTCCTACAACACGGCTGAGCACTCTCCTTGCCTCGCAGGGACAGGCTGGCACTTCCCACTTGGCAGAGGCAGGCGGGGGTTGGGGGAGAGCAGGCGGACGGGTGGAGTGGGGACAGGGATGGGGAACAGAGACAGGAGCCGTGTGACCACAGACCTTGCAGGCATGGCTGCGGCAGGGTGCGGTGCCAGGCTGCAGGCAGTGCCCTGATGAGGCAGAGCTGGCCCTGTGCCCCCCTGCCCACCATCGGTTCGGGATTTGCTGTGCTGGCTCAGTGCCATGGCCTGGGTGCCCCCTGGCTGGCTGGCATGTGCCCACGGAGCCCTGTCCCCTCGCCAAGGTGTCATGCCCAAGCTGTCCTTGAGTCTCGACCATGGGCACAACGCAGCCCCTTCCCTTAGCCCTGTCCCTTGTCTCCCCCATCCACCACCACCGGCTTGGAGGGACCAGCATGCACCTCCCTCAGCACAGATGCATCCAAACAGCTGGAAAAGGTGGTGGTGGTGGGTTCAATAACATCCCACAGCCTCCTGGGGTGGCACAGGGACTAGCCACTTTCCCAGCTCAGGGGAAGCAGCTGCCACCCCAATGGCTGCTGGGGCACAGGGAGCACTGCCAGCAGTGCCTATCCTTTCCCTCCTCTCCCTGTGCACCCCAATGTTCTCTTGCAAGGGGCTCGTGATGCCATCTTCCCTGCCTCTCTCCCTGCCCACCCGCCCCAGTGTCGCGACTCTGGCTGGAAGGGCTGGTGTTTTCTGGGCAGTCGATGCGTCCATCGATCCCGCCCAGCTCTGCTGGTTGCTCTCCCACCGCCCTGCTAGTTAATTGCCTGCTGCTTCTGCTGCGGGAGCACCAGCCCCTCGAGGTTCTGGGCTGCGGGCACCCTGCCCTGCCTGCCTGCTCACAGCCCCTGCCCCACACGGGGTCTGGAAGCCCGGGGAGGGGCAGGCATCCATCTCAGACCCACACCTGAGCCACCTGCACCACAGAGCAGGAATCTGTGTCAGGGCCTGAGCTGGAGTGAGGGTTACATAGAGCTGAGGGGAGGGGGCTGGGGGACGACACACGGACTCCTCCAGCCCTGCCGGCTTCCCATGTCCAGAACACCCCCCAGGGCTTGCAGCTGTGCCCACCCCAGCCTGCGCCAGCCCCCAGTGAGTCGTGGGGACAGGGACTGGGATGCTGCCTTTGTGCTGGGCTGTAATGAGATTTTTGCTTGGCTGCCTGGATAGAAAATCCCAGCCGGAGGATGTAAAAAGCCTCTCTGAGCCCTGAGAGCCTCCTGCCCCTGCCCACCCTGGGGCATCCAGAGGTGTCCCTGCATCAGCGTCATCCAGTGGGGCTGGGAGCAGATGCTGCCATGGCTGGAACAAGGCACCCATGGGATGCACAAGCCAGCAGCTTCACTACCTATTCACTCCACTCCCCCTATCCGAGTCCCACGCTGCCACTGGTGCAGCCACCTCAGGCCCAGGCTGGGGGGCAGGCACAAGCTTGGGGATGGCGGGCTGCACAACACTACTGTGCCCACCCTCCTGTCTGCCTGGGCACAGGCATCAGTACCCCAGTGACTCTGCCCACTGCTGCTTTCCGATGAGGTCTCAGCACATGACACCATGTCCTCAGGACCCATGTGCACAGGTTGGCACCGCACTGTGCCCCCTTTTCCTTCACAGCAGCAGCAAATCCATCTCCTTAAAAAGTGGGGAGCGGGTGCTGGGGGCTGCAAGGAGCAGGCTGTGCTGGGACAGGCTTTGCCGCGTGTCTTAATGGAGCCCTTCCCGCCGCCGGCACTGTGCGCTGTTAATCTACTCTTGCAAATGGCTAATTTTGAAAATCCTCTTATCAGAATTAGGTCCTCAACATCCATATTTATTTACTTTTCATTTTCATAATCTTTCTGTTCCTCATGTGGCTGGGTTGTTCTCAGGCTCCTAGCTCCATTTCTGAGCATCCCTGTGGGGAATGAGGTCCAGGATGTCCTATGCCATGCCATCCTCACGCTGTGCCATGCCACGCTCTGGCATGTGTCACTTGCATGGCACATGTGTTCTTCCCACCCTCAGTTCTGCTGTGAACACCAGCAGTCCCTGCTGGGGCACCCACCCAGCACCCTGCACAGCACAGACACCACGGTCCAGGTCGCATTCTGCTCATGGGGCTATGCATTATGCATTGTTTATTTGTCAGCACCTTCCCCATTTGTAACTCAATTAGGCAGACGGCAGTTTTGCTAATACAATGGTGTTTAATATTCGACTTCCTTAAATACCACAAATGGATGAGGAGGCAGCGCACAGGCGATCCATTATATATAAGCTCAAATATCTATTTAAATATTTGATGGGAGTTTAGAAAATCTCACGGTTGGCCTTGTCCACGGCTGCCGGTGCTGGGCAGGAGGTTAGGCATGGCACGGGCAGGGGCTCTTCTGGACTAGGTGATGGGTGGGAGCTATTTTGCCTTGGCTGGTCTAGCTGGATGTGGCACCCAGGGCATGTGGTGAGAGGGTAGTGGTGTCAGGGTGGTGCCATCCCCAGGGAGCTGGCAGTCACAGCCCATGGAACCCAGGTACCACTGGATGATGCCCTCCCTCCATCTCCACCCCAATCCAATTTCTTTTGGGAGAAAGCCCTGGCACAATGGCTGCAGCACGTGGCCGAGCCACAACCACGGCGCGCTGGAGAAGCGAATTAATTTTTAATTCCATCTTAATTACTCTGAGTAATAATCCATTTACAGCACCCGGTGGGGCCAGTGGTTCCAGCATCCCCCTGGCACTGTAGCGGTGGTGGGATACCCAAGAGCTGAGCACTCCATGCTCGGGGCACCAGGCTGGGCATCACAATCCCCTCCTCAAAGCCCTCAAGTCCTGCAGCTCCCTACATGCCGTGATGCCAGCAAGTGGTCAGGGGTCCCAGGTGTCCCCATGGGCATGGGCTGGGTTGGCACAGCACCGGCGGCAGCAGGGCTTGGGGCTCCTGTTATTGTGGAGCAGGATCTGGCTCATCCACCCCCCTTAGCTCCTCCTCGGCAAGAGGGAAAGGGAGCTGAATTGAAAGTGATCTCCCCAATCTGTATTAATTAGAGTCTATTAACTCATCAGCGCGCCCTGCTGCTTCCAAACTGACGTCCTGGCCATGCTGGCCTGCAGCACAGGAGGGACACGGCGGGTGACACCACATGGCCTTGTGTGCAGCACACGCGTGGCACCGCGTGTCATGAGCATGTAGCGAGGGAACCAGGCGAAGCCAGGGCAGGACCAGGCACCCCCAGGTGGGTGGCACAACAGGGTGTAGTGGGCAGTGGGAGTGTTGTTGCTGGCACCGCCGGCACAGTGCCAGAAGCAAGAGCTGGAAGCCGTCCCAGGAGAGAGCGGTGCAAGGAGCAGATGGGGTTGGTGCTGCGCCGGGGGCCCCGAGGCCCCTCCTCGCCACTGTGCTGGGTACCTTGGGCACATGGATGCCATCCACACCGGGTCCCCCTCCTTGCCGTGCCCTGGCATGTGGCCAGGGGGTCTGGCTGCCATGGAAGCCCACCTGAGGGTCTCAGCACTGCAGGGGAACTCACCCTGGTTCCCATGGCAGCCCCCCACGAGCTCACGTGCAGTGCAGTGACTTCAGCAGGAGCAGATGGAGCCGCAAGGAGTAAAAACATCCTGTTTCCATGCAAATGCCATCAGTAATAACCAGCCTGAAGGAAAGTGGTTATCGCCACACTGGGGCTCTGCCTACAGGGATCTGGGGGTCTCCTCTGTGGGCTGGCCCCCAGTGATGCCCATGAGGGATGCGCTGTGGCTCAGGGCGCTGCCTGGGCCAGCATGATGTGACAAGAGCAGGCACCCATGGATGCCACCCCATGTGAGCTGTTCTGCCTGTGCACACAGCCAGTGCACGACTGCAGCAGCAGAGAAGGTTCCCAGAAAAGGGGATGATGGTGGGAGATGGCTCTGGTCTCACCCCAGAGCTGTGCTGGCAGTGGCCTTGGCTTTGCCCAAAACCACCACGGCTGTGCTGGAGCGAATAGAGGACATGGCACAGCTGGTGCCACCCGGGAGAACCGCACTGGCTTCGCACCCATTTCAGCTCTTGAAGGCGTCAGAGCAGTTATTAATTGTTCCTGGAGCTGCTAATGAGATTATCGCTGTGCGGCGCTCAGAGCCGCTGCTTGGCCCTGCCCCTTCCCGGATCCCATCCCTAGGAACACTGGTGTGGTCTCTGTCTCCCATAGAATCGGGGAGCACCTCGGGGACCCCAACATAGCCTCACCCTCCATTTGTCCCCCATTCCTTGCCCACAACATGATCTGCCTGCTGGTGATGGCAGCACTGCTTGCCAGGCACCTTGGCTGGGTGGCATCCGTGCCTGTGCCACCCACTGTTAGCAGGGATGGCATGAGGAGGGAAGGGGCCACATCCTGCAGCCAAGGTAGAGCCAAATGCCCTGGGAGACACCAGTGTGGGACATCCTAGGGCCAGAACCCCATGCACAGTGGTGAGAGAGGGGCCCCACAGGTGGCACACGTTCCTGGCAAGAAGGTGCCTCTGCTTCTGTGTCATTTCCCAGCACAAGACACCACACTCACCCTCTGGAGCTGTGGCAGCTGGAGGGTGCAGGCCAGGGTGCCAGCACGACCCTCTTCTCCTGGGGGTGTCCCCCTGCCCACCCATGGCGTGCCAGGCGTGCACCGTACAGAGGGAGGCAGCAGGGGCTGGGGCACAGAAGGGTTCGGAGTGGGCCCGGGATGAGGGGGCGTGCAAACCAGGAGTGCCCTGCCGGGGGCTGTGAACCCTCAGAGCCGAGGGGGCAGCGATGCAGAGGAGAAGTGAGGAGGAGAGTGATGCTGGGGTGAATGGCCCGCGATGGGGCAGTGCAAACCACGGGTGCCCCACCGGGAGCTGAATCGGGGGATGCAGGGCGGTGCTGGGGCGCAGGGGCGGGGGGCATGCAGGGGGCCAGTGTGGCGGGGGATTCAGAAGGGTAACGCGGGGGAGCGCGGTCCTGGCGTGCGGAGCGGTGTCGGGGTGCGGGGGGATGCAGAGGGGCAGCGCAGGGGGGATGCAGAGGGGCAGTGCGGAGGAATGCAGAGGGGCAGCCGCGGGGGGGATACTAAGTTGGGGGAATGCAGCGGGGCAGTGTGGGGGGGGATACTGACGAGCAGTGCAGGGGGGGGCAGCGCGGGGGGGCAGTAAGGGGGGGCGCGGTACGGGGGGCGGCGGGGGCGCGCGCAGCTGTTGCGCCGTCCCTCCCGCGGGCGGGTCCGCGCTCCCGCCCCGCATTGGCGGCGCCGGGCGGAGCGGCGGCGGCGGCGGCAGCAGCGGCGGGGCCGGGCGGGTGGCGGGGCCGGCGGGGCCACGGCCCGCTGAGGGCGCCCGCCCTGCTCCCTGGCCCACGCAGCGCTCCGCGGGGCGCGCCATGGGCCGCCGCCGAGACCCCCCCCCCGCCGCCGCCGCCGCCGCACCGGGGCCGCTCGGTGCCTTGCTCGCCGCTGCCCTCCTCGCCGCCGCCGGTGAGTCACAGCGAGCCTTCGGGCACCGGACTGCGGCCGGGGGGGGGCGGCACCGGACGCTGGGCAAGGTGACCCGGGGAACGGGTCCTGCGGGGTGCGGGGACGGGGGCAGGGACCGCTCCCGCTGCGGAGTGCCCCCCACTCGGCTGGGGGGAACCGGGGAGCGGGTGTCCTCCCGAGGACGGGGAACCTGGGGACGGTTCCTGGTGCTTAGTGGTTCCCGGTGCTTAGTGGCCCCCGCTCGGCTGGGGGGAACCGCGGAGCGGGTGCCTTCTCAGGAACGGAGCGGGGTGAGGGGTGGTGTTCCCGGTGCTTGGTGCCCCCCTCTCGGCTGGGAGAAATCGGGGAGCGGGTGCCTTCCCGGGACCAGGGGAGAATGGGTGCCGTTCCCGGTGCTTGGTGCCTCCCTCTCGGCTGTGGGGAACCGAGGTACCCGCGGATTGCCCCCCTGGTGCGCCCTGCCCCACGGCAGGCACTGCCGCCCCCCTCCCCGTGCCCACGCGTGGCCGCAGACGCGCTCCCAGCCCGCGCTCCCACGGACACTGCGCGCACCGAGGGGGCTGCGCCCGCCGCCGTGACTCCACTCCCCCGGGGCTCTTCCAGCCACTGGTGTCCGCAGTGGAACTGCTCCGTGCGTGGGGTCCCTGACCCACTGACGGCATCGCTACTCTGTGCCCAGCATCCCGTCCCCGCGCACAGCATCCCTACCCCGCATACAACATCCCTGCCCCACGGGCAGCATCCCTACCCTGCGCACAGCATCCCTTCTCCACGCAGAGTATCCCTAATCCCGCACACAGCATCCCTGCCCCGCGCACAGCATCCCTGCCTGCGCCCAGTATCCCTGCCCCGCACACAGCATCCCTGCCCAACGCACGGCATTCCTGCTCCATCCCTACCCCACGAACAGCATCCCTGCCCCCTGGATGGTGTCCCCGCCGTCCGCATCGCCTGGCCGAGACACGGGGGACCGTGCAGAGGCACACAGCCTGGAGGGATGCTGTCACCCGGGGGGGGTGGCCGTGGCGGGATGGGGGGGGTTATGCGGGGCTGCGTCGGTGCTGCCGCAGACACACGGTCCGGAGCCCGCCTGTCCCGGTTCTACCTCCCCCGGGCAGGACCCGGCGTAGGGGGGAGGGTGGGCGGGCTGAATCGGACCCCCGGGGTTGAGCGGCACCGGCTGCCGGGCCGGAGGGTCCGGGGAACTCGGCGGGAGCCCGGGGCTGGCGGCTGCTGGCAGGTGTCACGGCAGCCTGGAAGTGGAGGCTGCAGACAAAGGAGTGGGCTGGGGGCGGGGAGCGGCGCGAGGCTGGACGTGCGCTCTGCGGGGGTTTGGGGGGAGGGGGGAGAAACAGACACCCCTTCTGCGCCCGGGTGTCCCGGCACACCGACCCTCCTGCCGCCATCGGAGATGCCCCCTCTCCCAGCCTCGGTGCGTTGGGTGGGCACAGCGGGCAGCCAGGGAGGCTGCAACCACCCTGCTCCTCATACCTGTCCTTCCCAGCTGGACACCCTGAGAATCCTGCGCCCGGTGCTCCCAGAATGGCCCTGTCTTCGGAGAGACATTGCAGAGCTGGCACGATGAGTGGCACAGGGGGTGGCACATCTTGGGTGCAGGGGACCCCATATGGAGAATGCTGTGGGTACCGACCCTCAACTGGGCATGGAGCACTACTGTCCCCATGGCACCTGTGATGGATGGGGGGGGCAGTGGGACAGGGGTGCACCTGCACCCCATGCCGCCTCTGTGGCTGGAGGTGTTGGGGGGCCTGGCAGTGCCAGTGCCAGCTTGGGGCAGTGCGGGGCGGGAGCTCGTCCCTGCCGCTCACTTGGCAGGCAGCTCACAGCCAGCCACAGTGTGACTGAGCCCAGCCACCTGCGTGGCCGCCGCTCAGCACAGACATGGTGAGGCTGGGCCTCTGCACCAGCCTGGCATGGCATAGGACAGCCTGGAACAGCATGGCATGGCAGGACATCCCTTTTCCAAGGGTGCTGAGACCCAAGTTGGGGACAGAGGAACACAGGTATTCCAGCAGTGGGTCCCTGTAGCCGTGGCAGAGCATCTCTGGTGTGCGCTGCCTGCTCTGCTGCTGGTGCCCACAGGGCAAGGGCGAGAGCTGCAGCGAGGGCTGGGGCTCACCCATGGGCACCAGTGTGGAGTGAGCACCTGAGCTGTGGGGGCTGCCCCACTCAACTGGCAAGTAGACGAGAGCACAGGGGCAGGGTCCTTCCCCAGAGCTACCCCCTGGCCCTGCGCTGCTATGAGCCCTTCCCCTTCTCCTTGGCCTCCAGTGCCAGGCCCTAGTGCATCTCCTGCCCCTGGGCTGGCACTCACCCCAGTGCGTGTGACCCACTCCAGATCCTACCCCATCGCCTTTGGACAGGACTGTGAGCTCTGAGCCACGTGGTGCCACCAGCTTCACCACGTTGCCAGAATCCCTCGGGCTCCAGCAGCAGCCGCCAGCTACTGCACCCCACAAGTTGGTGCCCCGCAGTGTGGCACCCCAAAACACTGCATCCCATCAGTGTCGCACAGCTTGCACCGGGCTGGACAGCGGTGTCTCGGTGAGGCGGGCAGGGCAGCAGGCAGGGCTGGCGTGCAGCGGGCGGCCGGGAAGCTGCTGTGCCGGCTGTCAGTGAGAGCACGCGACAGACGCAGCCCGCCCAGGGCTGTTTGTTCTGGCTCAGTGCCATGCGGGGCTGGCACTACATCAAACCGTGCAGAGCCTTGTCAGGTGCTTGCGGGAGGGGACTGGGGCGCTGGTGATGCTGCCAGAGGCTGGGCACCCTCGGAGCCATTACAGACACCTCACAGACGTCGGTGCAGCTGAGCATCCATCCTACCTGGGTGGTCAGCATCACCTGGGGCCATCCCAGGAATGGTACCAGTGCCCGAGGGAAGATGGCGTGGCGACCATGCACCACGCGTGTCCTGCCATGCCCTGCCCTGCACCCAGGGATGCCTCCTCAGTGCCAGCACTGCTCCGGCTGTCAGCACCATCTCTGCTCTGTGCGTCACGTGTCTGATTGCAGGCAGACTGGGATGGGCTGGCTCCAGATGCTGCAAACTGGGACCCCCATCCCCGTTGGGCCCAGTTATCCAGTACCCCTTGTCTGTGCTGCCTGCCCGCTCTTTGGGTGCAGCTCCCAGGTGGGTGTCAGGCTCACCCTGACACCCCAGACCCTTCCTAGCCTGGGTTCCCACCTGCAGGATGGGGGTCTCAGGTCCCAGCCCCCTCCAGCCAGTGCTTGCTGCCACAGGGTTATGGGGTGCCGAGGCTGCCACATACCGTGCATGAGTGGGAGAGGCTGTGGGGCTGGACCTGACACCTGGGACCACTGTGTGGCTGGGGGAGCCTTCTCCAGCCCCCCACAGCTCCCTCTCAGCTCCAGCAGGGATGCAGCGCTGAGGTGACCTTGACGCTCGTCCCAGTGAGGCCAAGGCTCAGCGGGATCATTTGCTCTTCACTGTCCGTTCAAGGAGAGCTAGGAAAGCCGCTGAGCTCCACAGGCTCAGGACCCCAGCAACAGCCCCAGCAGGCGGAGCTGAGCCGATAACAGCCTCCCCACACCTTCCAGTGCCAGACTGGGCTGGGGGAGCCCCCCCATCCCCTACCGAGCCAGGACAGAACCCTCTCACCACACAGAGCTCTGATTGCTGCTGACAGAGGCTGGCACAGCTTGGTATGGATCCTGTGGGCAGGCGGGGGCTGTGGGGCTCTGCAGGCACCCGGGGCTCTGCGTGTGCCATGAGGGGGGGGCTGGCTCTATGGGTGCTCTGTATATGGTGCTCAACACTGGCTTCCAGCAGCAATACCTCCAGGCAGGCACAAGTGGTCCTTCAGTAGGGGCTGCATGGTTGTCCCCAAAGCCTGGGCACAGGGCAGTGCAGGCTCCCAGCTTGGGCATGGATGGGGCCGTGCAGCCCCCTTGGTGGTCGTTGAGGTGGGGCAAGGGAGCAGCCCACCAGGAGCCCTGCCTGCCCTGGTACATGCTAATTGTGTGTAATGGGGAGAGTGTTATCAGCTCAAATCCATAATTGGGCAGCTCCATTGTCATGCAAACCCGCCTGACTAATTCATTCATAACGAGCACTGGCTTAATCAGTGCCCAGACACTGCCATGCACTCACCAGGGAGACAGGCACCCTCTGGCCTTCCGGTGACCATGGGGCTGGCACAAGCGGGGCACACGCCTTGGGGGCCAGGACAGCATCTGGCTCTTGGGGACAGAATGGGAAACCAGGGATGTAGTCTTGGGGCAGACAGGGGCACCCCTGAGGACGCTGTGCCTGGTGGAGCATGAGGGACACATGGGCACTCTGTGTCCATCATCACATTATCCCCAGTGCTCCCCACGTGCCAGACTGGCCGGGAGCCGAGTTGTGCTGCCCGGCGTTGGCATCCAACTCTTCTGGCTCCTTGCCTGAGCAGGGCTGGCACCAGCACCTGCCTAGTGTCACCATGGAGGCTGTGTGTTGTGAGAAGATGGGTGCAGGGGGAGCCGTTAGCGATGCCCAGGTGCTCCAGGTGAGCATTGGAGCAGCTGCGGGCAGCTGGACAATGCTGGCAATGCCATGGCCCTTGGCAGCACCAGCTCATTGCAGCTCAGAGCCAGCCTCTCCCAGCAGGATGGTGTCCAGCTCAAAGCCTCAGACAAGTTTTTTGATGGCTGTGAATTGTGCCAATTCCACTCCTTTGTGCCCTGCAGAGAGCAAAGTGCCAGCACCGGGGACCCTTGTGTGCAGGGCAGCGGGCAGTGCTGGCATCTCCAGGCTCTCTTGGGCACAGCTGGACATCCTTTGCCCTCCCCCTGATGCTCACCCTTCCCTCATTTAGGAAGGCTCAATCAGCAGCAATTATTGCTTTAATTATCTGCTGCCGGGGCGCAGGCTGGGCGCAGGCAAAGTATGAGGAAATCTATGTTACTGGCATGCCAGGCCTGGTGTGGGCACGATGGATGGGTCGCCAGCTGGGATTGAATCTGCTGACTGCAAAGCCTGTGGGGATCTGGGGAGATCCCCAGAGGGGGTCACAGCCTGCCCAGGGGGCAGGTGCTGGTGACGAGATCCTCACCTTGCTGCAGGAATCATAGAACCATAGAATCATAGAATGGTTTGGGTTGGTAGGGACCTCAAAGCCCATCCAGTTCCATCCCCATGGGCAGGGACACCTCCCACCAGACCGGGCTGCTCAAGATCCCATCCAGCCTGGCCTTGAACACTTCCAGGGAGGGAACATCCACAACTTCCCTGGGCAACCTGTGCCAGGGCCTCACCACTCATTGTGAAGAACTTCTTCTCATTTTAAAGAATTTCTTTCTAATGTCTAAGAAACGCCCAGGGTGGCAGGTGTTAGGCAGGGGTGCAGGCAGGGAATGAAAGCAGAGGGAGGCTGAGACAGGGCCACTGGGGACAGCTCGATGCCCTGCCAGGGATGGCCAATGCGCTGGGCCCAGCTGGGTGGCAGTGCTTGGGGCAGAGCTGTGCTCTCAGAGTGTTCTCCCGCTGTAGGCAACCTCCTGCTCCCTGCCAGGGCAGCTGTACCGAGTGGCTGCACACCGGCATGCCGGTGCTAGGGCTGGCACTAGCACTGGCGCTGCCGCAGCCGCCGGCGGGCAGCCTTTCCTCGCCAAGAACACGCTGACCTTCGCAGTGTCTCCACGCAGAAGGCACCAAGACACCCGGTGTGCTGCTCTTGGCACCACTGACTGGTGTGGCACTGGTGCCAGGGGCTGGATCAGCCCCTTGAGGACCAGAGGGACCAGGCTGGGGTTTTATCTGCTGACACAGAGTGGGTCCTGGCAGTGCTCCCCGCACCCCGCTGGGTAATGCAGCCATCCTGCAGCCTCTTCCTGCCCAGTAACACTGGTACACCTGGTGTTCCTGATGCTGAGGGGCCAGGTGCTATGGTGAGAGGCTGTGTGGCCACCCGGGATGGCAGAAGCAGGGGAGCTCTGTGCAAAGGGAGGGGACTGAGAGCGGCTGAGGGTGCTGCAGTGCTGGGGTGAAGACGAGTGCTCAGAGCCTGTAACGGGTCCCCCCCCATCCCCTCTGCACCCCGAGGTGGGGGCTGCAGCCCTGCTCCCCAGCTTGGCCACCAGCACCCTGCCTCCTCGTCAGGCCTGCCGGCACACTTATTAGCCCACGTGGGCAGGGGATAATTGGCAATAAAGCCCTGCTTAATGCACTGGCTCTACCGGCCGTGATTTATCAGCGCTGGTAGCAAACCGCACTACCAGTTACCCCTTTGACTGCCAAGGGAGCATCTGGCCAGGGTATGCCCCTGCCAGAGTGTGTGGGGTGTCCCAGAGCTGAGTGGGACCCCATGCCTCACCATCCCCCTGATCCTCACTCCCCATCCCTGCCGAAGTTCCCTGGATCCCTTTGCCAAGGTGACATAAGCATCTTGCCTGTTTCCATGGCAACGCAGCAGCAGGTGAGTGGTGAGGCCGATGGTGCAGGAGCCGGCACAGCACGGCGTGGGGGGCCGCTGCCCACGGGGTGCCCATGCTGCACACACATCCATGGGCTGGGGATGCTCATGCTGTGTGGGGTGTCTGAGTGATGTGTGGGGCACACACTGCATGGGTGTCTGTGGTGTAAGGGGGCCCACAGGACATGGGGGACCCATGGTGCATGGGGGTGTCTGCAGAGTGTGGGGCACTTGTGGGGTGTGGGTGCGCACAGGTGTGGGGCACCTGTGGTGCATGAGATACCCATGGTGTTTAGCAGAGCTGCGCTGCGTGGGGTGGCCATGGTGCATTGAGTGCCTGTTGTGCATGCAGTGCCCATGGTACATGGGGTGCCTATCATAAATGGCACACTCATGGTGCATGGGACACCCAAACCTCAGCTCCTCCACTCCCTTGCAGGGGTCCAGGTAGCTTCACCTTCCCAGCTGGCTCCGTCCATGAATGCACCACAGTGCAGAGCCCCACCAGTGCCCAACACAGTGCCCAGCAGCAGAAGCACATCCCAGCCAGGGGCTCTGTGAGGTACCTGCCAGCTCCCCAGCTCTGCCGCTTGCTCCATGTCCCCAGCTTCATTTGCTGCCCGTGATCCCACTCGGTTGGGGGTGCTCTGTGCACATCCTGCCTCTCTTACCCATCGATGCCAGCCCCAGGCTTCCCGCACCCCTCTGATGGACAGACACCCAGCTCAGCACCTGCCGTACTCATTCCACCTGTGATTAAAAGGCTGGTCCCCGCAGCACCACTCCCGTGTTCACCCTGCATGCCCGCTGCCGCACTCAGGCCGGAAACAGGTGTGGTGCTGAGCAGTAGCAAACCTGGTATTTAATAAACAAGCTGGGTTGCCTTTGTGCCCATCTGAACTCCCTGACCAGTGCAGCGCGAAGCCCCAGCAGCCAGCACGGGCCGTGCCAGTGTGAGGGGTGCCCAGGTGGTGACACAGTGGTGTGAGTAGCAGGTACTGCGGTGAGCCACGCTGCAGCGGAGACAGCATCGCACCGGGGACCGCAGCGCCTGTCCGTGCTGTGACCCCCCGGGCCAGCCCTGTGCTGCGGCTGGGGGGGGTCATTAAACCAGTGAAATATGAAATGCCTGTATATCCCCGACAGGGGTTTTAATTAAATTAATTGCCGGCGACATTGTAAAAGTGCTGATGGGGTAATAACCAGTGTGTTATGGTGGCCGTTTATCTTCCCTGCGTAAATTAGCTGCTGCACCTTGCCCGTCCCGGCGGGCATCGCGCTGGGCTCGCTCGACGCCTGCTCCCTGGCTCAGAGGAGCCTGATGCAGCCAGGGGGTGCAGCGAGGCCTAGAACCCCCCTGGGGCACTCAGCCAGGGCCTGAGGGACCCCCATGTCCCCATGTCCCTGCTGTGCAGGTGGCTGTGCCCAGCAGTGCCCACCCCCAGTTGAGGTGGGCATGGGCAGCCGGGTCCCATGGGTGAAGGGTGGTTGCTAAAGAAGGCACTTAATTACTGCGCATTCCATCCCATTTAATTACTTATTAAATCCTAACCAGCCAATTAGCAGCAGCAATTACAGCTTCATTCAGTGACACAATCGCTATTTTATCGTTTGTTAATCAAATGCTTATTTAGGGCCTGGTTTATTAACTCTTTCTGCAGTGGGTGCTGGCGGGGGAGACAGGAGCGGGGGCACCCAGCCTTGTCCAGACTAGGAGACGTGGGCACTGCAGGCTCTGTCCCCAGTGTTGATGTCCCCATGGGGACCCTGCCCTGGTGCACAGCACCCACAGCCCCCAAGCAAAGCTAAGGGGTGCCCACCCCCTGAAGGGTGTGTGTGCAGCTCTGTGCCACCCTCACCACCCTGGGGACATGGGACAGCCCCTGTGTGCTATGATTGTGCTTACTCCCAGGTGGGTACCAGTGGCACAGAACAGGACGCACTGCAGTGCCACCCTGCTGTGTCCCCAGAGCATGGGGCTTGCACCCCACAGCTCACCCTGCATCCTTGTGCCACCCCAGGGCATGGTGGGGCAGGATGCAGCCCAGGGCGGCACCTCACAGTGCTGGGGAAGGGGGGCAGCAGGCACTATGGGAGGCGTGAGCGATGGCCCTTGTTGGTCACACTACATTTCCTTTTCATTAGCACTAAGTGTGGACATGAGGGATCGGTGCGGGTTCAGCGGGCGCAGCCACCACATGACTGCTCTCTCTGATGGATGGTGGGGCCAGGGGGGCTGCTGTGTCCCCAGCAGGGACGTGCTCAGGGACCACTGGCACAGGAAGGCACTGGGATGGGCAATCTCCCAGCCTGGCACGCTAGAGGTGGCCGAGCCCCCATCTCCCCACAGGTGCTCAGCAAAGCGCGACTGTGGCCAACCCGGTGGCTGGTGCATCTGCGGACCTGCTGCCACACTTCCAGTTGGAGCCAGAGGATGTCTACATCGTGAAGAACAAGGCGGTGAGCCTGGCCTGCCGTGCCACCCCCGCCACCCAGATCTACTTCAAGTGCAACGGCGAGTGGGTGCACCAGGGCGACCACGTCACACAGCACAGCACCGACCGCAGCACCGGTGAGTGCTGGTGGGAGGGATGCCACTGGTCCCAGTAATGGGGAGCTATGTGGGCTGTTCTTGGTGGAGGATTGGGGTTGGGACTGTGGGGAGCAATTCTGGTGTGCTGGTGCTGACATGCTGCCCGCTGGTGGCAGGGCTGCCAGTGATGGAGGTGCGTATCGAGGTCACCCGCCAGCAAGTGGAGAAGATCTTTGGGCTAGAGGAGTACTGGTGCCAGTGCGTGGCCTGGAGCTCCTCCGGCACCACCAAGAGCCAGAAAGCCTTTGTGCGCATTGCCTGTGAGTGTCTGCGGGTGCCCAACTGGGGCATGGGGATGCTGACCCTGGCCCCAGCCCTCACCCCTGCACCTCCCCAGATCTGCGCAAGAACTTTGAGCAGGAGCCAGCAGCCAGGGAGGTCTCCATCGAGCAGGGCATCGTGCTGCCATGCCGCCCTCCCGAGGGCATACCCCCTGCCGAGGTGAGCCCCCACAGCCCTGGGGTTGCCCCTTACCCTCAATGACACTGTTGGTGCTCCCCGGGGTGGGGGGGCCTGGCTGGACACCTTGTGACATTCCCATGTTCCATAGGTGGAGTGGTTGCGCAACGAGGAGCTGGTGGACCCGGCGCTGGATGCCAATGTCTACGTGACGCCGGAGCACAGCCTAGTGCTGCGCCAGGCTCGCCTGGCCGACACCGCCAACTACACCTGCGTGGCCAAAAACATTGTGGCCCGTCGCCGCAGCGCCTCTGCTGCCATCATCGTCTATGGTATGGCCCCACCGCATATCGCCCCACCGTGCCACCCTGGTGTCGCCCTCCCTGTGTCCCCCCTGCCCTGCATCCCCCGTCCCAGTGGCGCTGACGGGTCCCTCTCCACCCAGTGAATGGCGGCTGGTCAACGTGGACGCAGTGGTCAGGCTGCAGCACCAGCTGTGGACGGGGCTGGCAGAAGCGGAGTCGGACCTGCACCAACCCCACGCCCCTCAACGGAGGGGCTTTCTGTGAGGGCCAAAACGTGCAGAAAACTGCTTGCACCACCCTCTGCCCAGGTACCCTCCCTGCCCACCGTGCCGATGCTGCATTCCCCACTGCACCCATCCCTGTTCCCCTGGGTGTCTCATCCTCTCACCCCCCGTGTGTCCGTCTCTGCTGGCCCCAGGGCAGGGGAGGGGGCTGGCAGTGGGGTGCTGACCCCCGGCTGTACCCACAGTGGATGGCGCCTGGTCGGAATGGAGCAAATGGTCAGTGTGCGGGGCCGAGTGCACCCACTGGCGGAGTCGGGAGTGCTCAGAGCCTGTGCCACGCAACGGGGGCCAGGAGTGCCACGGCCCTGAGCTGGACACCCGCAACTGCACCTCCGAGCTCTGCAGCCATGGTGAGTGCAGCAAGGACGGTGGGGGCATTCCCCAGAATGGGGCACTGGGCTCACCCGTGGGTGCTGATGCCCTCCCCCATGCAGTCATCCCCGGCACAGAGGATGTGGCGCTGTACGTGGGGCTGGTGGCCGTGGCTGTGTGCCTGGTGCTGCTGTTGCTGGTGGGGGTGCTGGTCTACTGCCGCAAGAAGGGGGGCCTGGATGCCGACGTGGCCGACTCCTCCATCCTCACCGCTGGCTTTCAGCCCGTCAGCATCAAGCCCAGCAAGGCCGGTGAGCGAGGGCTGTGGGAATGAGGCTTTGCAGCTGCACTGGGACACGGTGTCCCTCGGAAGGTGGGGGTGGCCGTGGCCCTGGGGAGGCTCTGGGCAGGGGTTGTCTGCCCCAGGGCATCCCTGGCCCTGGACTGGGGTGCTGTTCCGCATGGGGTCCCTTGGCAGGGGCTGTGTGCCCTACGGAGTCCCTGGTCTTGAGTGGGGCCTCTGTATCCTATAGTATAACTGATGTAGGGGCAGGAACACTGTATCTTAAAGGGTTCCTGACTTTGGGGGTTGGTCAATGCTTTGTGTCCTGTACGGTCCCTGGCTGTGTGTAGAGGCTCTGTGTTCTACAGGATATCTGGTGTCTATAGGGCCATTGCCCTGGGTTGGTGCTGTGTGCTGTGAGGATCCCAGGTGTAGCTTTGCGCCAAGGGTCTGTGCCATGGGACAGAGGCTTGATGCCCTTTGGATCCCCAGGAGTGGCTGCGCCCTTCCTATGGGGCAAGGGCAGTGTGCCCTGTGTTTCCTGGGGCCAGCTGTGCCACCATGTTGCCAGCAGGGATCCCGCTGTCCCTGCTGTGTCCCGATGCCACAGTCCCCTATTCTGTGCTGCAGACAACCCCAGCCTGCTCACCATCCAGCCCGACCTCAGCACCACCACCATGACATACCAGGGCTCGCTCTGCCCACGCCAGGATGGCGCCGCCAAACTCCAGCTGCCCAATGGGCACCTGCTGAGCCCCTTGGGTGCCGGGCGGCACACGCTGCACCACAGCTCTCCTGCCGCCGAGGGTACCGACTTCGTGGCTCGGCTCTCCACCCAGAGCTACTTTCGCTCCCTGCCCCGTGGCAACACCAACATGGCCTACGGCACCTTCAACTTCTTGGGGGGGCGGCTCATGATCCCCAACACAGGTACGGTGGGATGGGCAGGGGGTGCCGGAGCATCGCCCGATGGAGGTATGTTCCCCATGGGGCTCACCTCCCTGTCTGTACCTGCCCCTCAGGGATCAGCCTCCTCATTCCACCTGATGCCATCCCACGGGGGAAGATCTACGAGGTCTATCTGGCCCTGCACAAGCAGGAGGAGGTCAGGTAGGTGCCGTGGCTGCCATAGCACGGGGCTGCCGAGTTGGGGTTGGCCACGCTCAGCTGCCCCCATCGCTGCCCCAGGTTGCCCTTGGCCGGCTGCCAGACGCTGCTGAGCCCCATCGTGAGCTGCGGCCCCCCCGGCGTCCTCCTCACCCGCCCCGCCATCCTGGCCATGGGTCACTGCGTGGAGGCCAGCACTGAGAACTGGAGCATCCGGCTGAAGAAGCAATCGTGCGAGGGCACGTGGGAGGTGAGTGCCTGCTGGGAGGCACAAGGGGGTCCACGTTGGGTTGGGTAGGGTTGGTACCCGTACCTGGGGTGCATCTCTGCCTGGGTGCCGCAGGACGTGCTGCAGCTGGGCGCTGAGCCGTGCACGGAGCTTTACTACTGCCAGCTGGAAGCGCAGGCTTGCTACATCTTCACAGAGCAGCTGGGGCGTTTTGCCCTGGTCGGAGAGTCCCTCAGCATGGCAGCCTCCAAGCGCCTCAAGCTGGTCCTGTTTGCGCCGGCCGCCTGCCCCTCGCTGGAGTACAACATCCGTGTCTACTGCCTCAGCGACACCCAGGATGTCCTCAAGGTACCAGAGGGTCCCCATGCAACATCCCCCCTTCCTGGTTCAGGGTGAGGGCCTTGCAGACAGGGCTGGGCTCTCGGGGCACATCTCAAGTTACACCAGGGGAGGTTAAGATTAGACATCAGGAAAAATTTCTTCACTGAACGGGTGGTCAGGCACTGGCAGAGGCTGCCCAAGGAGGTGGCGAAGTCAGCATCACTGGAGGGATTTATAAGACGGGTAGATGAGGTGCTCAGGGATATGGTTTAGTAGTGGACATGTACACTTGGACTCAATCTAAAAGGTGTTTTTCAACCAAGCTATTCTGTGTTTCTATGATCTCCTGCCCAACCACTGCCTGTGCCTACAGGAGGTAATCCAGCTGGAGAAGCAGCTGGGAGGGCAGCTGATTGGAGCCCCCCGGGTGCTGCATTTCAAGGACAGCTACCACAACCTGCGTCTCTCCATCCATGACATGCCCAGCTCCCTCTGGAAGAGCAAGCTTCTTGCCAGCTACCAGGTGAGGAGCCTGGCCAGTAGGTAGGGATGGGGATGGGGGGCTGTCACTGCCAGCCTGAGCCCCCCTACCCATTGCCCCACTGCAGGAGATCCCCTTCTACCACATCTGGAGTGGGCTGCAGCCCTTCCTGCACTGTACCTTCACCCTGGAGCGCCTGAGCCCCAGCACCTGTGAGCTGGCCTGCAAGATCTGGGTCTGGCAGGTGGAGGGCGATGGGCAGAGCTTCACTGTCAACTTCAACATCGCCAAGGTGAGGGCAGGGCTAGGAGTGGTCCTGGAGGTGACCCTGGGATAAGCTCACTTCCTCCCTGCCGGTGCTTTCCCCTAGGACACAAGGTTTTCAGACTGGCTGGTCCCCGACAGCGAGGTGGGTGCCCCAGCCCTGGTGGGTCCCAGTGCCTTCAAGATCCCCTTCCTCATCCGCCAGAAGATCATCAGCAGCCTGGACCCGCCAGGCACCCGGGGAGCCGACTGGAGGATGCTGGCGCAGAAGCTCAACCTTGACAGGTTGCTGGAGTTGGGGACAGAGATGGGGTGGTGTGGTGGGTGGGGATGGGAGGACTACTGGTCTCATGGTGCACCTTTAGGTGGATGCTGGCATGCTGTGGGACCCTGGGAGGGGGATGGTGCCCAAGATGAGCCCAGCACAGGGCTGGTCCCAGGGTACGGAGCCATCTCTGTGCCCTGACGTGGTTCCTCTGTGTCCCCCCACAGCCATCTCAGCTTCTTCGCCTCGAAGCCCAGCCCCACAGCCATGATCCTGAACCTGTGGGAAGCACGGCACTTCCCAAATGGCAACCTCTCACAGCTGGCCGCTGCCGTGGCCGAGGTGGGCAAGCAGGACAGTGCCCTCTTCGCCGTCTCCGAGGCAGAGTGCTGAGCACGGTGGGGTTGGGGGTGCAACCCCACTCCTGGGGGACCATCACCACGGGGCGGGGGGGCCCTGGCCGGCCCCTGGGCCCCCACTGCCCCACAGGGGGATGCCCGTGCCCCACGGCAGCGGGGCTGAGCCTGGCGCGGGGGTCCCATGGCGCCACGGCAGAGGCTGGGGGAGCGCTGGGTGTGCGTCGTGCGTGCGGTGCCGTCGTGCTGTCTGCGTGTGGGGCCAGGCGGCCCCCGGGCCCCGTGCCGTGTTGTGTAAAGACCGTTTTTTTAATTCTGTATTAAGTGCATTCAAGTATTTACACTTGGCCTTATGTACATAGCGGTGCCGCGGGCGGGGGGTCTGCCGGACGTGAATGTAAATAAATTCAATATATATTGCTACGTGGGGCTGTGCCCGACCGTGTGCTGACCCCCTACTCTGCCCTATGAACCCCAGGAGTAGGAGGTGCAGAGAAAAACACTTTATTGGGTGATGGTGGTGACCATCCTCAAGGCTCAGCCTTGCGGCAGGCCACAGCCGCCACCAGTGCAGCCCCTTTCCCCGAGCCATCCTCTGAGGGCAGGAAGGTGACGGTGCAGTTGGGCGCCAGGTCCCGCAACGTCTGCTGGAGGTTCTGGGAGAAGCTGGGGGAACAGGAGGGGAGAGTGAGGGCTGGTGCCCCCCACCCCAGAACCCTGCCCAAGGGTCTCCAGTGGTGCTGTCAGCCCCAGCTCCACTCACTGCGGGTGCATCTTGTACAAGGTGCCATCCGCCCCAACGGTGACAGCCAGCTGGTCTAGGCCCCGATTCTCCCGCATCTTCTCCACCACGGCAGCCAGGCCAGCGGCACAGAGCTGGGCTGCCCTCAAGGACACGGTCTCGCACACCTCCCGCACCAGCATGCTGTCCTCAAAGCTGGCCTCGAGCTCCAGGTTCTGCAGGATGGTCTGTACCTGCCTCAGGGCCAGCCCATCGCTGCCCCAGGCCAGGGGTACCATTAGCATCACCATCCCAGTCACCATCCCCATCACTGTCCCAGTCCCATGTGCTGGAGGTGGCATCACCCTGCATGTGCCCCATCAATGTAGCATGGTGCCCCCTCCTGGTGCTCAGAATTCACACCTTTCACCCTGGGTTGAAGGAACCCACCGGTCCCTGGCACTCACATCTCAATGGTGGAGAGAAACTTGGTCTGGAAGATGTCCCTGGTCTGGAGTTTGGGGCAGGGCTTGCCACAGAACAGGAGCTCTTTCTCCACCATCGCCAGAAGGATGTGACGCACGATCTCACCCAGGTACATGCCACTGATGAGCTTCTCGAACCTGCTCTGGGCACAGCCCTGGCAGCCTGAGCTGGGCACAGCCACCCCACTCGGCCCCCTCCCCACCCCAGGGCCCTTACCCACCTCTGCCTGCCCACATTGATTGTTTTCTTGTCCACCAGCAAGTCAAAGTCACTGAAGACGTTTTCCAGGCAGCCGTTGTCTCCGAAGGCCCCCCACTCCATGTTGATGCACATGAGGCCCTGGTCCCCTTCCACGGTGCCCACATTCCGCATCTCCTCCATGTAGCAGGCGTTGGTCCCTGTCCCTGCGGGTCCCATGCTGGTGTCACCACCACCACAGCCCTGGCAGAGGTGCCTGGCACCCTATGACCAGGCTGGGTGGGCTCTTGGTAAGGGGAGGGAAGACACCCTGGGTGCAGAAGTGCTTCTTACCCACGATGAGGCCGATTTCACATTTAGGGTCACCATAGCCACAGGACATCATGGTTCCAACTGTGTCGTTGACCACAGCCACCACCTTCAGCCTGAAGTTCTGCCAAACCGGAGACAGGGACAAATGCAGCTTTAGTGGCACCCAGCTGGGTGCTGGGGCTGGTACCTTCTGGGTGCAGGATGGTACCCTGGGGACAGGTCCCCAGCCATTTCCTACCTTGCGCTGGGCAGCCTCCTGCAGCAGCTGAACTACATCCTGCCCCACGCAGTCTGAGGCATTGAAGCCTTTGGTCCAGCTCAGCAGCACCGCCTGCAAGAGAGGCAGGAGCAGGGACCAGGCAGCTGCCTTGTACCTGTGTGCCCTCTCCATTCTCCCTGGGTCTGGAGCCACTGCCTCACCTTATTCAGGCCCAGCTGCTGGCAGGGGAAGGAGAAGGTGAAACCGAGTGGCAGGACCTCTTCCATCAGATTCTGCTTTACCTGGAAGTCCCTGACGCAGTCGATGATGTGGTCAAAGAGCTGCAGAGAGTGGCCACTGTTTCAAGGGCCAAGCTGGGGAGATGCTATGGGGGTCTCCCAGCCCCCTCCCAGGTCCACGGGCAGTGAGGGTGGGAAGCAATTCCCACTCTTCGCCCTGTCTCTCAGCCACAGGTCCTGAGCCTCACCACCTCGCTGGTGCTATGTGTGATGGCAGTCGGGATGACATAGATCTCGCTGGCCATCTGGATGTTGTCCTGTTCCAGATGCACCAATAGCACTCGGAAATTGGTTCCCCCCAGGTCCAATGCCAGAAATTCACCTTGCTCTGTGGGGAGCCAGCAAGGGCATTAGCAGAGAAATGGCCTCCCCGGCACCCTCTTCCCCAGGCTCGTGTCCCTCACCAGTGCCATCAGGTGTGTTGAGGACATAGGTGGGCAGCATGCGGAGGGAGGAGTTGGCATTGCTGTCCCGGCCCAGCCCCAGCTCCATCTCCTGCCTCATCAGTTTCTGGATGCGGTGCAGGTCAGCACGGCTGAACCGCAGTGGGGCCAGCAGCTGGTCCACCTTGCGGCGCTTGGCCGCCAGGCGCAAAGCCACCGCTGTCACTATGGCTGCCCCCCGCCCAGTCCCATCCACTGATGGCAGGAAGGTGGCCACGCACTCAGGGGCCAGCATCCCTGTCACGCTCTGCAGGATCTCCTTGAACCTGCCAGAGGAAAATAAGATGGCAGAATAAGATGGCAAGGGCTGGGCAGGAGGCATCTCTCTGGGGTAGGACCCCACCAGGAGCCCCATGTCCCTCCTCACCTGCTGCAGTCCTGGTACAATTCGCCGTCCACCCCCACATTCACCACTAACAGGTCCAGCTGCTGGCTCTGGCACATGTGGCTGAGGATGGCAGCCAGCCCGGCAGCACAGAGCGCAGCAGAACGGCCCACTACTGCCCGGCAGATCTGCTGCACACGGCAGCAATCCCGCTCACTTGGCTGCAGCCCCAGAGCCTCCAGAGCCCTCCTCGCCTCGATCATGCCTTCCTCATTGCTGCAAGGGAGAGCACAGTATTGGCTTACAGAACCACCAACTCACAGCCAGGAACACGCATCCATTACCCCCTCCTCCCACCCACAGCAGCTTCCGGTCCCCAGATACTCACTTGATGATCTCCATGATCTGCTGGATCTTAAGTGCATCTTTGGTCCTCAAGACAGTGACATCTTTTCCAATGAAAAGTGCTTTCTCTGCAGCCAGAGCGATCAGCACGTGCCGGATGACCTCCCCCAGGTACAGGCTGCCCACCAGCTTCTCAAATCTGTGTGCAGCCCAAGCAGGGATCAATCATTCTGCCCCAGCACCCCTTGGCCCTTTGAGAGCACCCAGGAGTATTGCAGGGGGCCAGGTGCTCCTGTTGGTGTCCTCAGGGATGGGCAGGGAGCCCCAGGGATTCTGCCCTCGCTGGGGAGTGTGAGCACCTCCTCTCCCCAGTGTTGGAGGATTCGCAGTCCACTTGCTTGTCATAAGAGGTCAGGATGTCACTCAAGGTGCCGTCATCCCCGAAGCAGCCCCATTCAGTGTTGACACACATCTTCCCACTGGTCTCCTCTGCCATCTCCACGAGCTGTGCTAGGGCCATGAAGCAGCTATTGGTGCCCATACCTGCAGGGAGCAATGGGTGTGAGCACCAGCACAGCCCTCCAGTACTCACCACCTTGGCATACGGGGTGCCCGCTTCTCACCCGCAATCAAAGCAACCTCACAGGGTTTCCCCTCTGTGCTGCAGGTCATCATGGTGCCCACAGTGTCATTCATCAGGGCAGCAACTTGCACATGGTAGAGCTGACCAAGGGTAAAGCAAGAGCATCATCATCAGTCCCTCCACAGGGGCAGCCTCCAGCCAGACCCCACTAGGGCCTCCCCACCTCCTGCTTGTTGATGGCCTCCTGCAGTAACTGCACGACATCCTTCCCTTCCACATCACTGCAGCTGAAGCCCTTGGACCAGGAGATAAGTTCTGCCTATGGAGAAAATGTGGCCAAGCTGTTGGCCTCCAGCACCGGGCCCACCCACCTCCCCAACCCCACTGTGCTGGAGAGGAGGCAGCCACAGTCCCAGGAGGGGGCTGTCCCGCTCACCTTGTCCAGCTGCGTCTGCCTGCAGCAGAAGGGGAAGACAAAGCCCAAAGGCAGGTGATGCTGGGGGCAGCCAATGCCATCCAGGAACCAGCACAAACATTGAGCGATGAAGTCAAAGAGCTACAAAGGCATGGTGGGAGCTGACAGCCTGCTCCCCCTTACCCAGCACCCAGGAGGTAGCCCGGAGCCCCAGTGCTGGCCTGGAGCCCTGTTGAGCCTCTGTGGTGCTGGGCAGCCCAGCACCAGCCACCCTCTGCTGTGGCCTCCTCGTACCGCTTCCCCCTTGCCCTGCTTGATGTCCATGGGCAAATCAAAGATCTTGTCCTTTACTCGGGGGCTCTGGTTCCCATCACCCAGGAGGGTCACCAACAGGGTGCGGACGTAGCTCTGGCCCAGCTCCACCACCAGAAAGTCACCCTTCTCTACAGGGGAGAGGAGACAGTGTCAGGCAGAGATCTGCCCTGTGACAGGGGCCCCCCTCCCAATCCTTAATCTGCTCCTCACCCTGTCCCGGGGCAGACACTCACCAGTGGAGGGAGGCTCCTGAGGGCCTGAGAGCACAGCAGCCAAGGGGGCCACCACCTGCCCCATGCCCCTGGCCTGAGGCTGTGTAGGGGCAGCATATGAACCCCCCTAACTGCCCAGAGACCATTGCGCTCTTCCCCAGGAACCCTCAGGACCATGTGCAGCGAGGTGCTTGGGGCTGCAGGCAGCAGAGCAGCATCTTCAGGCTGGGCAGCCTTACCTGTGCCATCAGGTGTGGAGCAGAGGTAGGTGGGCAACATCTTCACCTTGGTGTGTGCGTGCGTGTGCCGGCTGAGTCCCTGGCCCATGGCCTGCATCATGCGGCCCTTCACTACCTGCAGAACCTTCAGCGGGAGCGTGAGAGCCCGCAAAGCTCGTTGTACCTGGGGAGGGCTCATTAGGGCTGGCCTGAAGGACAGGGGTCACCTCACAGCAGGTGTGGGGCACAGGCTGGGCTTACCGTTGAGCACGAGGGGCCCGCATCTCGCTGGTGGCTCTCGTGGGACCTGCGCAGAAGAAGCTGGGGTGTCACCTGCTGAACTCTAGCCCCCAGGAGGGCAGGACACAGCACCTGCCGACACCCAGGCACAAGACTGGGGCTGGGGGGAACCCGGTCAGTGCTTCCCACCTCCCCTTTGTGTCCTTGCTCCGCCTGGCTGTTCTGCCAGCAGCATTGTCAATCGGCGGTGCCCTCGCACCCCGCGGGCGCAGGGGGCATCTGCGCCCCACCACGGCCATGTCCGCGTCTCCCTGCCACCTGCAAGAGGCCACAGGGTGTGTGTGAGCTCTGCCCTGCAGCCCCCAGGGGGGCACGGACAAGCCGGGGGTGCACCGACAGCCCCGGAGGGGACACGGGCACTCCCGGGAGGCGCCCCGGTCCCCGCTGCCCGCGAGCCAGAGCCGCTCACTGGTTCATGGCCGGGTGGCCCCGCTCTGCCGTGCCCCGCCAGGACAGGGCGGCCGTGCTCGGTGTGGGTTGCGGGGCGGGCGTGGGGCGGTGGGGACTGCCCATGGCGACGCCGCCGTTGGCGCGGCAACACAACCGGCGTCCGCGCGCGCCGCGCCATTGGCTGCCCCGTCGAGCCTCCCGCCTCGCCATTGGCTGCCGCGCAGTCGGCCCCGCCCCATCATCACTGCCCTGGCCCCGCCCCGCAGCCAATGGGCGTCCCCGCCCGTCCCGCCCCCGCGAGCGTGTCGCCTCGTGCAGTTGCTGCAGCCGCGAAGGGCTCTGAAGCACAGGGGAGCCCGGGGAGCGGGACCCCCTGCCCAGCCCGGGCTCTGGCCGACCCTTGCGGCCTCCCTGCTCCAGGGCACACGGCAGCAGGCAGCCTGGATGAGCCACCCGACCGACATCAAGGACATGGGCACACAGCCACCCAAGGGATAGATCAAGGACATGGGGATAGGGCCATGCAATGGCCATCAAGGACATGCAGACACAGCCATCGTGGCTCCACTGGCCTCTGCAGCCCTGGGCCACGGCTATCAGCTGGCACCAAGGTACCCTCCCCAGCTCCCAGCTGGGAAAGGCACTGCTGTGCTGTTCCACAGATCACCAGGCACCACAGCCCTCTGGGTGAGGGGCCCCAAGCTCACCCCACCCCAAGGATCAGCCTCAGGAAGTATGATTGTGGATGCACCTTGTGCTATTCTTCCTCTCCTCCCACCAGCACCTCCCATTCCCCAGAGAAAGACCGCACAGCTCCTCCCTATTGCTGCAGATTCATAAAAAGATACATAAATATATTTTCATTTCTTTAACAGAGAGCAAAGCTGCACAGGCACCTATAAAACACAGTCACTTCTCCAGCCAGCGCTCCCTGCACACATCGTATAAAACATACAAAAGGGGTGGGAGAAGAAGGGTGTGGGTGAAGGAGGGTAAGGTGCCGCACAGACCCTCGCCCATGTGTGGGGAGCTGCTGGGGGGGGGACCCCACAATGCTGCCCTCAGAACTTGCGCTTTCTCCGCCGGCAGCGAAGAGCTGCGTGCGGCTCCAAGTCCACCACACAGTCCGCAGCCTCCGAGAAGGAGACGCTGGGTTTCACAGGGGAGACGTTGAAAGGAAGGTGCTGAAGGGAGCTGGGACTGTCCAGCGCTGCCTCCCCAGCTCCAACAGAGAGTGAAGGGGAGGACTGTTGATCTCCTACTCCAGGGAGGGCGGTCCCCGCATCAGCACCTGCAACAAGAACACATATCATCCCTGCCCAGCCACCTGCAAGCACAGGGGAGGGGAGGAAGTTGCTGTTGAGAGCCTTTCTCCTCGTTTATTGCCTGCCCCAGGATGTTGAGCTGCTGGAGCACATCCAGAGGAGGGCAATGAATCTGCTGAAGGGTCTAAAGAAGTGTTATGAGCAGCAGCTGAGGGACATGGGACTGTTTAGCCTGGAGAAGAGGAGGCTGAGGAGAGACCTAATTGCTCCCTACAATTGGCTGAAAGGAGGTTGTAGCAAGGTTGGTCTCTTCTCCCAAGTAACCAGTGATAGGATGAAAGGAAACGGTCTCAAGTTGTGCCAGGGGAGGTTTAGATTGGATATTGGGAAAACTTTCTTTACTAAAAGAGTGGAAGCATTAGAACACACTCCCCAGGGTAGTGGTGGGGTCAGGCTGACAGTTGGACTGGATGATCTTAAGAGGTCTTTTCCAACCTTAATGACTCTGTGACCCATGCGGGGAAGTGCAGGTGTGCAGGCAGGGAGGGCAGTGACTCGCCTCCCCTGGGCAGCTGGTGACCCCTTGGTGCAACGGCTCAGAGCACAATCCTACCCCTGCAAGGGCTCTGCGGTCACAGGTGGGGCTGTGTGCAGCCAGCTGGGGGATGACAATTAAGCCCACAGCCTCCTGCTCTGCTCAGGAAGACTAGAGCCCTTCAAGGGGAATTTGCTGTTCCAGCACAGCCCAGGACCACAAGGAGAGAGTTGGGAAACACCACCCATGACCCATCCAAGCAGGCACAGAAAGCAGCTTCCCACCTGCAGACTTGCTCTCTGAGAGCTCCAGCATCCTGAGGAGTCCTCTCTCCTGCCTTCCAATGTCCTGCCAAGGAGAGAACTGTCATCAGAGCACTGCCACCAGAGAACCCTGCAGCTGGGGTGGCCCTGTGGCCGCAGGGTCAGGCTGGACACAAGCGAGAATGTTGCATTTCCAGGGCCTCCAGCCAAGCATGGCCTACTGCTAACAGGAAAGGCATTGCCCCATGCCCAGCCTGACCAGTGCCAGCAGAGGCAGCTGAAAGCAGTTAATAAAGCAGAGACTGGTAAGGAGGGAGGCCAGAGTGCAAGAAGCCACCCCCAAGCCCAGCCAGCGAGTGTGGGGCTGTAACAGAGAAATGTGGGCACCAGGGGCTCTGCCAGGGCTCAGGCACATCCCCCAAAACCACACCTCCCTCCAAGGGCAATCCTCTTTGTCTGAGAGCATGGGGCTTGGCGCAGGAGGAAAGGGCCTTCCTGCAAGCACAGCCAGACAAGGAACACACATCTCATGCCCCCTCTCAGCCCCTGGTAATGCAGGCTAAGGAAAGGCCACTTGACCTGGCTGCTTTGAGCCTTGCTGGCCCAGCCAAGTCCCCTGTCCTGGCTGCTGCCTGCCCCCAGAACTGCTCTAGAAGACACTGGCATTCCGGCTGCAAAGCACCCCAAAATAGGCTGTGGCAGGAACCTACAAGCCAAATAGGGCCATTGGCTCCAGCACTTTTCCCCATGCCCTGTGCCCATGTCTGACTGCAGGACCCCACACGCCAGCCAGCCGTGAGGCAGAGGGACAGAGTCAAACAGCCCCCACAGATCTGGTCACATGCAGGAGCAGCCATGCCCTACAGTGCTCTGAACTACACAGGGCTTGGCTGTATCCCAGCCGAAATCATCAACCAGAAATCTCATCATTTGCATCTGAATTCCCAAAGGGCTGAGGCCTGTGATGGATTTAAGGGATTATAGGAAACTAAGACATCATGTTGCATCTTCATGCTGAGAATCACATTTCTGAGCGCAGGCAAAGCTGCAGCACTAGGGCTTTGCCCTCAGGAACCAGCAGGAAGGCCCGGAAGGACCCTCTCTGTGCTCTCCCAGGACTGCCGCAAGCAGGAAAAAGCACGGTGGGGGTCAACACCTGGCAAGTGACTGCAAGCCAGCTGCTATGCTCCTACCTCCCACACATCCAGCACATCCCCACTGCACTCACTCCCCAACACTTCTCCCAGGATGCTGTGGTCACTCCCAGATGCTCTGGCTCTGAAGCCTTCCCCCGCAAAAGGGCTCATGGATAGAGTCAGATACGCTTGGCAACCTGGCACTGCCCTCCACTCCATCTATATTCAGCTGAGGAAGCCTGCAGGACCGAAGCACGCTGTCTGGCAGCAGGACAGCCCTGGCTGCCTGCCTGCTAGAGAGGTTACTGGCAGCTCCGCTGGATTAGCTCACCCCTGGGATCAGTCCATGCTCTCACAAAGCATCGCAGGAGGGAGGGCAATGAGTTCCCTGGACACAGCAGCCTGCAGGGACAGGCAATCCTACACCAGGTCAGCTCATGTCATCAACCAGGGAAACTGCTCCTGCTACCAACCCAGCCCCAAACCCAGCGCAAAGCAAAAGTCTGCAGGGTCGCCCCTCACCTTGGCGCTTCGCAGCCTCCTGGTTCCCTGAGCTTGCCTAGCAGCCTGAAGGCAGATGTCCACGTGCCTCTGATACTGCAGCAGTGGCACCAGTGACTTACAGAGGTAGCACTTCTCACACCTGCCAGGCAGCAAAGGACAGAGCACTGCATTAGGATTCGCCCTGCGCTGGGCTCCCAGCCACCAGCGGTGACTTTGCTTCTCCAGGCCATGCCACGGAGAAGACATGTCACCAGATCAGGACTCGCTCAGTGGGGTCAGGCCGGCACCAATCGCAAAGATTGAGTGATTATCAGTTTTCCCTGCCTGTTCCTCTGTATCCTGCTGCTGCAGCAGCGGGACGGTAATCAAATGTGCTCATCTAACTATCTCAAACACTGCTGATTTCTCCCCAGACATAAAGCACCCTGTCAAAATCCACAGAAATGAAGTGTGAGGGCTTTGCAAAGGGGAGTTAAATTCTGCCTGAAAAGCAAACCAAGTGTGTTAAATCAGAGAGACATTCTACCAGGGCTGGATGAACTTGTCTGACTAGTAAATCAAGTCTTTCTCTGCACTGTCTCCATTTTATATCATGCCATGTTGGGAGAGGAATGCAGAGCACGAGCTCCTGCTGGGGCGCTGGCACAGCATGTTCCTCAAACCCTCTTGTTTGTGCAGAAAATGTCCAGGCTCATGCAGGACAACCGAGTGTGCTTGGGAAGAAAATTATCCTGGGTGAAAATAGGCAATGGTCAGGTGCGGATTTACACAGCTACACTCACTTCCACACTAGCTCTCGGTGGGGACCGAACTGTGCAGAGAGGGCACTGTTCTTCAGGAGGGGAGCATCCACCCAGGAAGCTATTCAGGAATGGACCATCTCCAAGGAGAGATGAGCCCCCAGGGACCAGCCCCAGCAGGACTGTGTTCACTTTGATAAGCAGTACTCTCCTAGTAAAAACTCACCCCAGGCACTAAAATGCGTATGGAGAGTCCCCATCGAGCAAAACTCTGCAGCACTTTTCCCGTATTTTCTTTCCAGTCAGTGCTGATTACCCAGATAATGTGTCTAAACAGAAGCTGTCCTCTCTATAATTAGCCTAATTCCATTAGTGATGTTGCCATCCACTGTTTGTAACAGCAAAATTGCTTCCATAGCAGGGATTTTACTGTCAGATCCTCTCTTATGATGCTTTGTGTGGGTGGCAGGAGGAGGGGCTGCATGGGAAGAGATTAAACAAAGCCACTGCTATTCTGAAAGTCTAATTTAATTAAGAATATCACTACAGGTGCCATATTGACAGCCTCCCTGTTCTAGCCTCTTCTTTTCCCGGGGTTACCAAGCTCAAGTCTCCCATCAGAAACTGGCTGAGTTAGCACCATTACAGCTCCTCCCAGAGCAGCCAGAGACCACACATCCCTGACCCACCATGGATTGGGCTAAAAGAAAATTAGCGCAAAAATAAACAATCTAAACCAGCAAATTTCTCTTGCTTTGGCACAGATATAGCCAGCGCTGCAACAAGAGGCACTGAGAGCGGGCAATTTCTTAGGGAAACATTGCTATAAGGCCAACAGCCAGCATTTATACAGGAAGAAAGACATCCACAGGCAAGCTAGCACTGAAGCACAGAAACAATCTTGGATGAGCAGGCATACCTACTTACTTGTCAATGTCTAAGGATGTTGGACCACCTTCACCACCAGCAGCTTTACTTCTTGCTTGTCTACGGTGTCGTGTGAGCACTGGAGGAAAACAAGAAGGGGTTATCTGGGGGTTCTGGTCGACATCAAGTTGAACATGAGCCAACCGTGTGCCCTGGCAGCCAAGAGGGCCAACCGTTTCCTGGGCTGCATGAAGCACAGCATTGCCAGCTGGGCGAGGGAGGGAATTGTCCCACTCTGCTCTGCACTGGTGAGGCCCCACCTTGAATATTGTGTGCAGTTTTGGGTGCCCCAGTATAAAAAAGAACATCAGACTACTGAAGAGTGTCCAGAGGAGACCACAAAGTTGGTGAAGGGTCTAGAGGAGAAATCACATGAGGAGAGGCTGTACTCACTCAGCCTGTTCAGCCTGGAGGACAGGAGAATGAGAGGAGACCCCATTGCCGTTTACTGCTTCCTCAGAAGGGAAGGAGGAGCAGGTGCTGATCTCTTCTTGCTGGTGACCAAATGACAGGACCCAAAAGAAAGGCAGGAAGATGTGCCAGGGAAGAGTTAGCTTAGATATTAGGAAAAGGTTCTTCACCCAGAGGGTGGTGGAGCACTGGAACAGCTCCCCAGGGAAGCAGTCACAGCCTGACAATATTCAAGAAGCATTTGGACAATGCACTCAGACACATGGTGTGAATGTTGGGATTGTCCTATGCAGGGGTGGTAGTTGGACTCTATCATCCTTGTGGGTCCCTTTCAACTCAGGTCATTCTGCGATTATGATTCTACGATTCCACTCACTCCAAAAGCATTCCTACACCATGTCCAAATGCAGTAAGTTTTGATCTCTTCCACTCAAGGCTACAGCAGAAGTGATGGCAGAGGCAACAAAATACTTGAGTGGGATGGGCAGGGTCTTTGTTCCTCCAGAAGAGGTAGCTGGGAGGATACAGAAGATGTTACCTTCCCCAGACTCACAAGAGAGCTAGCCATTTCACACTGTAACTTGTCTTCTGCCAGAAACAGCTGCTTCAACAGTAGGCAGTTTACAGTAATTTTAAAGCTGACGCGCAGCAGCGCAACAGCCTGGGAGAAGAGTTACACAGCTGCTCCAGCAGCACCACTCCGCTCCCTGCCAAATTAAGCACCCGTGCCTACTGCAGGGGAGGGAATGTGGTAACGGCGAGTTCGAGGGGAAGGAGAGCTGAAGCAGGGCCTGTGCAGGGGCACGAGCCCTTCTGTAGAGGTGGGAGGAAGAGTGAGCCTTGCTGAGGAAGGACATAGCTCATGCTGGAAAGGGAAGGTTACAACAACCAGGCTGTACTCACTGCCCATGTGAATCTGTACTATTGTCCACGTACAGCTCTGTGGGGCCTCTGGATGAAGATCTCTAGCAGGGCTAAGCATCAGGAGTGCCGCTCTCCGGCAGCAGCAGGGAAGGGCCAGCTCTGACAAATATGGTAGCTAGCGAGATCCCACCTGACCAGCCTGCTGGTGACGGGTCCAAGAATTTCTGTTCCTTCAGCAAGCCCAAGCAGCCTTTCCAAACCTGCTCTCCAGGCATCTGCAGGGAGCACGTCGGAACGTTGTCTTTTCCAGTCGAATTCTTCTCCGCATATTTCTGTTGACATGCCACCAGCAAACATCCTCAGGGAACGTATCAGATAGTTTAGCTTGCTTCACCAGGGATGTTCAAGACTGCAGCTCCAAAACAGATGTCACACTAAGCACTCTTGGGCAAGCTGGCTAAGGGGACGACGCAGGGACCTATTTTATAGCCCGGTAACATTGCTTCCCATGCTCTCACTAGGAGAAACGTCTGAATCCACTACAAAGCTGTTACTGTTGACATATCATCTGATAAAGAAAGGGATGCACAAAGGGAATCCTTCAGAGTTTTAGCAAAACTCCATTTCCAGAGTGTTAAGCAACCCCAATACCTGTCCCTAATGCTGATACAACTCGGCCTTTGCCTTTGTAGCAATCACTGATCTGCAGCTACAACCAGCAAATGCACTGCGAGATGCTCAGGAGCTGTTGGGGCTGATGGGAGACATACATGCTGAAGAAATAAGCTCGAGCGTTTCCTAAGACGTGGGTATTGTCTTGTAGGCGATGACTGATACCAACAGCTCGTTCCTCACAGGCACTGAAGCAAACGTCTCTCTTTAACTTAGCCTGGCCCAGATTCGAAGTGGCAGCCTGGAGAGGAGGACTGATAACGACGGCCACCTCCCAGGCCATCCAGCCTCCCAGTAACCCAACTAACACGTGCGCTTGATAGCGTGGTGAAAGCTGCTCTCAAAATCAGCATGCACTCGTTAATATTCCTTTAACACCATCTTGGGAGCCTCGTGCACCAGCTCAGGTGTTAATCAGTTCTATTTTCTTCCCAAAGCAGTGAACACATCTGGCATAAGGGGCCCATTAGAGATGTCTGGGACCCCCAGCTGGGCTGCTGGAAGCAGAGGTGGAAGAGAGAGAACAAGGAAGAGAGAGAACAAGGCCAGCTGGTGAGGCATGACCCCTGCCAAAACACACCAGCTGCCCACAGAAAGGGGGTTCAAAACATGGGAAAACACTTCCCATGGGGAAAATCCCCACCACAGAGCAGTGCTGTCCTGCTGTGTGCCTTGTAACTCTCCCAGACACGATGCTCTTCACTGGGTCATACACACACTGTAACCTGAGAACAGCCTTTTCTCTGGCTCAGCATTTCTTGTGGTTGACTAGTCATCCTTGGCCCGCTTGGCTCCAGCTCACGCCCTGGGGAAGAGGAGCAAACCCTCCCCAGCACAGCTGTGCTATCAGCATGCCTACCCCAGGCACCTCCTGGGACTGCCAGGTCACATTGGCATGCGGAGCTGCAAGGCCATGGTCACCAAGCTCCTTGCCTCAGTGCACGACCCCCCTGTCATTCCACCCATCAGCTTCCTGCCTGTTCTCACCACTCTCTGTGCAGGATCCCATCAGTGGCAGGCTCGCTGGCATCTTGTCCTTTCTCAGAAGTGATGAAGCTTTCCTCTGCACCCATTCCATGACTCCTTCTGCTGTATCAGAGCTGCTTCTACTGATGTCAGGAGCTTTTTAAGAGCACCAGTGCTGCTGCTGAAGACTGGCAGCTGTATCAGGTCGTATGTGAAGCTTTGGGAGGACGGGCTATACTAAATCCTCATTTTTCTGGGCTCGCTTGGGAACTGAGAGGTTGGGAGTGCATAGATGGAGGGCAAGATGAATAGAGTATGTCCCAAAGCTCGAGACTATTTGCTTTACTCAGTAGCAGCCAAGACTCGCTTCCAGACTGAAACCAGCAGATTCCTGCATTGGCAGCAGCAGCAGGCGATGGATACGGTGACTGCAGTAGAAAGCCCCTCTCACACACAAGCCCTTCAGCCGAGTCATGAAGAAAGAGAGAGCTGGCACAGCACTTCCATGGCTCTACTCATTCACTTGGAATGAACACGTCACTGAGCTGGAAGCCCTGGACCTGAACCTCCGCCAGACTGGGACAGTAGCTAACGCAACAGCAGGCTCTTCTTTTTTATTTACTCAGACCACAGGAAAAAGAAAATTCATGATCAGATTTTCACACTGCCCAGGTATGTGGTGGTCTGGGCACCCAGCCACGGGCAAAGGAAGCAACTGTAACTCATCTTGCCCTGCTAAACCCTTTGAAAACCTGTCCTTAGATATCAGCCAGTCTGAGCTGGCCACCTGATACATAACACTGAAAGACTTTGGTGCATGATTAGAGAGGGAAGAAGAGAAGCAAAACCAGCAAGAACCCATACTTCTGTAATTTTAAAATGAAAAACACTGACAGCTGTAGTCTGCAGGACTGCATAATCTGCAATTCTAGAGACACCAGGACTAAATCCAACTAATAAGTCTGAAGAAGACGAGGAACCCCTGACCCAGTGCACAAAAGGAAAACTGAAGCCGCCTTTCCTTAACACTTCAGAACATGGCTTAGAAGGCAGAGCTTTGATTTTCTCTCACACAAGCCTGTTACCGTGCTCCAGAGGAAGCCAGCCGCCAGCCAAGAGCACACAGTGCTACAGCGGCAGAGAACAGCTTCTGGATCCACACAGGAGCTGGCATTAGCTTCAGAAGACAATTCTCCCAACCTCTTTTTTCTCCCCATGCATTAGCTTTACCTATGGATTTTGTGCTGGTGATGGATGCCAAGGTAACAGCCCTGGAAACAGAGTCCTTTTGTACCTGCACAGCTGTACCAGGCTGCTGTCTGGCCTCTGCTCAGAGCTAAACATCATTCCTGCCTATTCAACCCAAACCCCACTGACCAACCCATCAGCTGAGGCCTCTCCAGTGACTGCTGCCTTGGCACAGCTGCTGGGGAGTGGACTGAGGCGCCCCACCAGGCAGACAGGATTCTGCCCCACATTATGTGCTGCTCCAAGTCCAGGAAGCTGTGATCCTGCAAAGAGCCTTGGTGCAAACAACACAAGCATCACAGACTGTTATGGCTAATAAAGCCCGGTCTCTACAGGGAAAGTACTAGAATAATTGGCAATAGAAAACCCAAATTACTGTGATTTTGTCCCAAAACCACTGCTCTGCTTAGAGCCATTATTGTAGACCAAAATCCCTTTTATTCCAAGCTAGTTTTCTTGTGGGGGGATTGTTCTGAACAAGCCAGAACAGCAGAGTAGCAATTCCAAAATAACTACTCTTACAAACATCCCCAAGGAGACCAGTCTGGAAGCAGAGTGGAGAGGCCAGACTTGAACTCTGTCCTGCTGAAAGCCAACACCAAAGGAAAGAACAAATTCCCTTGTGCTGCCAAAGAATTCAAAGCCTTTTCCTGATCATAGTCAGGATTCCCCAGGATCAATGGATATACTCACAGTCCAGCCTCACCAGGGACCCGACTACCAGAGGGCCAAAGACATCCTGAAAATTCTGCTCCATTTTGTAGCATGGATAAGACCTTTATCAGAGGTGAGGATGAGAAAGGAGCTGTGATAATTTGCGATTTGCCTGAGCCGAATGTTTTGCATTAGTAGTTGGTTTGTGCCTGCAGGGAGAACTCCCCACCAAAATTCAGCACCGAGCAGTATCAGCCACTACTCTGGCTCCTGTCATCTTGATAGGACCTGTGTCACATCCCCAAAGATTCAGCATAACAGAAACCTCGTGTTTTAAAATTACATCAATTCTGCATTAAAATTACATGGTGAAACTTCTTCCTGCTAGAGGAATGCAGAAGTTACAGTTCTTGTACTAGCTCTGATTTGCTCCAATTGCTTAAACATCACAGATTTAGGTTGCCTTTAATAATCCAGGATGTAACTAAAAATTATACATTCACAACCTGAAAAGTTAATCTTATTACAAGCTACTACTTTGATATTACCTGACATTGTGCTAACACAGACTTTACATTTCAAACAGCAGCTAAAACATAACTTATTGAATATGTTGATAACCAACCAGTGTATTTGTTCACTTAAGCTCTACAAAGGTTGGCTATGGAAAACTGATAGGAAGAAGACTGCAAAGAGGATTAACATGGACATTCTGACTGTGTTTCTATGCCTCACTCTTCACACAAAGGAGAGAAATCCAAGCTCCCTGATCGATAGCTATCATTTTGCAATTTTAGAGGAACAAAAGAGAAACTTTTCCACAACCTCTCGCAGCTGAACAAGCCATTTTTGCACATATAAATGTCAGACTCATTGCAGAGCGCAGGCCATGCTTGCAGTGGTACAGAACGTTCTACCTTCTCAACAGCCCTGAAGGACACTCAACCACGTGGCTTGCAAGCCTGGCATTTTCTACCACTGGCAGATGCCCTGCAGGCCCTCAGAAACCACAACAGATGTATCTTAGGAGTACTGCTTGAAGCTCCAGGGCTAGATCCTGGGGTGATATTCGGCTTATGCACTTTCCAAGAGACTAATAATGTGACAATTAATTATGAAGTCAATCAAAGAGACAATGACTCTGTGCAGGAGGTGCTGGAAACACAGTAACTTCCACTACCACTATCCTGGCCGCCTTGGAGATGGAACAAGGCAGAGTGAACAAACCTCCCTACATGCCACACCACGCATCAGATATCCCGAGAGGGACAAGACTGCAGCACCTGGTTGCAAGCAATAAGAAAGCAGGACAAGCACAAAAAGCAAACACACAGAAGCAGCACTTGGCAGACCTGGACTGTCCCCGCCAGCTTCCTCTCCCACGATGCCATTGCAGTACATGGCATGCAGCTCGATCTCCGTAGCTGGAAAGCCCTGGTCACACAGTGGGCACAACACATGGTCAGCAGTTGTAGGACTGCACTCAGACAAAGTCCTGCCAGCATCTTCATCTCCACCAGCCTAAAGAAGAAGAAGAAGAAAAAATTAACCAGGCAGTTAATTGTGCCATTTCTATTTCTTTGCCAAGTGCAGAGCTCTGGGCTGACTGGTAGCTACTTACCTTCTCATAGACTTAGTTTTTCTTGGAAAGTTTTATTCTCCCTTAATCACATACTGGTCAGAAGTAACAACACTGGCTAAGTAAACTGTGCAGCACTAATAACTAGTTCTTCTTCTAAAGGCAACATGTCCTGCTGAATCACGGCAAAACCTCCCTGCACAGCCGTGCACACCATTTAAGGCAAACATCACCTGTACTACGACGCAAAATGGCAAAGCCTCCATTAATCAGGAAAGCTCAGAAGCGAAACTGATGGAAAATTCACGGGGCAAAGCAAGAGTTCAACACCTGACTTGTGCTCATCAGTTTCTGGATGTGATCCATGCTACACAGGCGGCACTGTCTGGGAACACAGCTTCCCCTAGGATGAAAGGAGGCTGCTGTGCTCTTAGAGAGTCTGGAGAGATCACTGGGAAGCTCCTCCTCTCTCGAGGAGGTGGCTGGAGCAGTCATCAGAGGGGACAGAGATCAAGGAGAGAGGTAATGCTGTTAAAAATTACTAGCAATGACTTTTCACCAGGCCAAAGTGTCACAGCCTGTGTTTGTTTTCTGGATGCCATTACCCCTTACTGATACCCCCTTGCTCTGTTTTTGCATTGGCTACACAGCCACAAAGGTGCTCCACCACCACCCGCAGAGATCCAGCTTCTCCCTACGCTACTGATGTTCCCAAGACACAGCAGACTGCTGCCATCTCACTCATGACTAGATCTCTGCCCAGTCAGGTTTGCTACAAGATTCTCTACATTTAAGAATCTTTTTCCCCCACTTCACAATGATTTTTAAAAGTTATTTAAATACAAACCACGTAGAAGAATTCTATAGGAAAATAATATAGGAGAGTTTTCTGTTCTTAGAGGTAAGCAGTGATGTGCAGACAGTATGCAGCAAAACTGCTGTCTGCTTCCCTCCAATGGTATAATTTCAGGGAAGCAGTAAGTGGGGTCAGCCAGGATGCTCAGTACCCTGGAGTGCTTTGTTGCATTAGTCTCTTTATTACTTGCTTTTCCAAATGAGGGTCCGATCCTGATTCTTATGCCTGAAAGGGAAGGAGGGTGCTTTGTTGACTCAGAAGAGCTATGCAAAAATTTGCAGGATTGAACCTTAAAGTCAGAATCCATCTTACAAAACACATTTCTTCCAGACACCAGCTGAAAGGCTACAGCACCGAGCCCTAGGAACACCTCTTTCATTTCCAGGGAGGCTCTCTGCCCTGGATTTCTGCAGAAGAGTTGCCAAGAGAGTTCCTCCAGCCGAACACAGGCTGCTGAAGTACAACACTTACAGCATTAACACTCATCCCCTGCTCTCACATCTCAGTGTCACTATATCTTGCGAAGTCCTCACTGTGGGGCGTCACACAGAAGAGTCATAAAAAACAAATGTGTCAAATATGAATGATCAGATCAAACCTGTACTATCCTAGCCAGACAACACAAAAAATATGATGGGAAAAGCGGCAGGCACTGCTCCTTCTAGCTGCCATTTTTAAAGCAATCTTAGGAGATCACCGATTCTGCACACCCTGCCCGCCTACGTTCAGTGGTAAACTACTAATTTTAAATGGAAATGCAACATTCTGTAACAAAAGACACCACAGTCCCGAAACTGCTTGTACAAAACCTTACTGTAACAGTCTGGAAAACCTCAACTGCAGAAGCAGTCACCCCTGTCAGAGGCAGACTGTTGCCTCTTCTTTTTAGCAGGGAAAATTGCCTACAAGACATAGTACTTGCAGCCAACAGCCAGCCAAGAGCAATGCTAGAGGCTGAGCTCAACAAGACTCCTGTGTCCTGGCTCAGCATCTGCTAGGAAGCAGTCAGTCCCAGAGGTCTATGCTCACTTCATGCTAACTGCTGATGCACACGGTAGCTGTGTTCCTGCTGCCTTCCTGGAGGGCTGCAGGCTCTGGACCGGTACCTGCAGCCAGCGATAATGTTGTCAGACAATCCCTAGGAAGCCCCACTGCGCTGCTCCCAAACACTCTGCTGATCTTCTCCATCTGGGCAGAGGTGCGAGACCCCGGGAACCCTCTGCAAAGCACAAGGGACAGGGCAGTGTCCTGGCCACAACCAAATGGGTCACGAACGTGCTGTGGTGGCTGCAGCTGCCCGGCTCAGCACAGGACAGCCGCCTCTGCCTGCTGCAGTCTCTAATTGACTGAGTAGTGCTTTGAGATACCTGCAGAATGAAAGGCACACGAGAGCAGAAGCTGGTTTATTAAAAGGCCTGGTGACAATGAGACATTGGAGCTGCAGACGCACTGTACAAGCTGCAGACTCCCAGAATGAGCTTTCCACAAATGAATCCTCTTGTCAAGAGCTGTACGATTCTGTATTCATGTACCCTGCCAGAGGAGTACTTGGCAACCCCTTTGATATCGCTCTCTAAATTAATAGACAAAGGGAGTTTCATCAGAAGCAGGAACTGAAGTCAGATGTCGGTACAGCGACAGCTGCAAAGCAATTGCTGCGCAGGTGTGACAACACGGAGAAAGGGGCTGCACAACAGCACACATCTGCATCAGGAGGTAAGAGGATGGCCCTGCCACTGACTGACTATTGTTATTAACTATTACTGCACATAAATCAAGATTTCCAGGCTCAGGTCACTCTGCTTGGACTGCAAACCACTGCCAGCCCTCAATACTTCAATGTCATCTTTATCCCAGCCCAGTCTCTGGGTGAACATCTCCTCTCAGCCTCCTGGACATAGTCTGTGGAGAACAAACCACAAAGTTCAGAGGACTGTAAAAGGAAAAAGCATGTGACAACACGAGTGACTGAGATTTACTAGGACTCCCCTTGCAGCTCCTAGGGTCCCTCTGCACCACTGACCATCATAGCACTATAGCTCTGAGGACTGCCACCCACACTGATGGCATCCTCCAGCACAGCAGTGCTTGTGGGATAAAAGAATTGATAACGACTCTGCAGGACTGAAAGGCTCCAGAAGCAGCTGCATGCAGCCTCCAGCCAAAAGGGACTGCAGTTATGAAGCAGTGGAGAAAAGTGAAGAGGGAACTGTTTGTGAGGATCCCAACAGCATAAGCCCAAGCTCCCAGCTATCCAAGGGGAAACGCTAACACAGCCCAGCTGAATCAAGGTCTAGAAGGCAGGATGGAAACAGGACCCTCCCTTCAGGCTCTTTTACCTGTGTAGGTGCAACTCTGCTGCCTGAGCAGAGCTCTTCTCCCTCTGTCTCAACAGCTTCCAGTGGACTCGGCTGGGTCTCTGCAGAAAAACACCTCTGTGTCAGCACAGCTTTGCAGCCCCCAACTACCTCTTCAATTGTTGATGTAACTTAGCCCATTTCTTAACAGCATTTTCACAGTTTCAAAACATTTTATAGACTTGCCACAAATGTTATCAGACAATTTGCAACAACACAGCCAGTTGAGGGGTTAAAAGTCACAGCACGGTGGTGCGAGGACAAAGCCACCACAGCTTTGCGGCTTCATGGGGAGTGAGACTAGACACAGGGAAAGTGCGTGGGACACTTGCTGGGATAGAGACAAAGCAAGAAAAGAGCTCTCTCACATCGAGACGAACAGAGCTCCCGTTTTGCAGTCTGCCTTGCAGTCACACCTTCTTTAGACCTCCATGTCTTCCTTAGCAACAAAATATGCCTCCAATTACCATCATGACCTCTCTCTCTACAGCTGCTTGGGAACAGGAGTGGTCTCTATTAATTTTCACACTTAAATCTCTGGACTAGAAATTCTCAAACACGGTAGGAGAGACCAAGGAAGAAAAACTCATTGATTCCAAAGATGCTTAATTAATTTAAGACAAAAATTATTTCAGCTCTCATGCTTTACACATATCTTGACACTGAAAAATCTAAAAATTCCTTGACTGCATTGAAGAGACCCATTCCTGACACCTTGTTTAGAGTGATCCCTCCATATGGACGTACATCTTCAGCAACCAGTGCCCAGCAATGTCTGGTTACAGAACTGTCTTAGAAGAAATGGATCCAAAACCAAGGCATCAAACTAAATTACCTGGATAATTTAAGTCCTGACAAACAGAGCTGGGAAAGAAATCTTGTTTTGTTCAAGTAAGTTGAAAATTCTCTTATTTTCTCTGAATTTTACAGGTGTGCAACTTTCAGTGCAAAATTCAGAACATTCTTAAGTGCCTCTCACCTGGGCAAACAGCGATCTCTTCTTCAGCAGAGTTTTCTATGGCAATATCTGGGCTCCTTTTACTGCCAAGTGGGGTCAACACGGAGATGCTGTTCAAAATATAAATAGAATAAAAATCTCCAATTCAGTCGATGTGACAGCACACACTCACCTGTCTCATGTAGTTTAGAACAGCAGATGATACCATAATTTCCAAGTGGTCAATATCTGATAGCCAGAAACAACTAGGATAATAGCAAATATCAGTATAAAATGCTGTCCTAAGCAAAAACCCCACAAGGAACATCTTTTCTTCTAGAAGCCCTTGACAAAAAGGCAGAAAGGGCCACTATTTCATGTGAGGGGTGAAAAAATACCTGCTCACAACTGTGAGACTCTTGATTCTTTCTATTCTTAGATTTGGGAGCTGCGCAGGTACCAGCACTGTGCTTCCTTCCATTCAGGGATGGAACTCCTCAGAGAGGAGACACACAGACTTCATCCTGCATTACCTTCTCCCTTCTCACCCTGCTGATTTTCTTCATTATCTCTGCACACGGCAGCCAGAAGCAACACGGATGCAACACAAGGCAAGGCTTCCCTGCAGCAAAGTCCTAACAGCATTAGCGCAGTGGTTCCTCCAAGCAGCACCCGAGTACCACTCTGCTCATCCTGACCTTTGGATTCCTCCTTTTTTTTTTCCTCCCCCCACACTGCACCGTGTCTTTCCGAAACAGTCAGGCATTGCTGAGTAAGTCTGGCACTCACACTGACACGCTCCATGCTTTGCGTGGCTTTCTGATTAGTCTGATCAAGTATGCAAGAACACACTTTAAAAACATGAATCCCCATACTGAGAAAAATAAGATTTATTAAACCCAACCGCAGGCCTTAGAGAGGAGAACAGCCACTGCTGATTTATGATAAATAACAAAATTCTGATAGGAAATCACAAGTGGCTTTTCTCTCTAAATAAAGCATCTCAAAGCATTTGTTATGAATCCAGGCTGAGCGTGTTTTACTCTGTGTCTAACATCAGGGCTCACTTCAAAAGAACTCACACAAAACAACTTGCTATGACATTTATAAAATGGGCTAATCAATTTGAAGTCAAACCGCATTTCTTGCTACACCAACTATCTCCCAGTAACAAAGCCTATAATCATTTATTAAAACCCCAATCTCCCGTGCTCTGCACAAAGCGTAAAACAATCAGGCAGAGGGGCCTGCAGAAAGCAAAGCAGCCTCTTCTCACTGCTGCCACTTCCTACCCTGCTTCACTACCTCCAGACAGCTCAGAGCCGTGTTTTCCTATTAAGTGTTGCTGAGGCCAGCCGGCCGGAGGGCCTGAGCGGTACCCGAGAGGGGACTGTGCTTGGCAAATTACCAGGAGCCAGATGGCAACACTTAATGTGCACAAAACTGCGAAGACTGCAGCCATTTCTTGCCTTGCTGCAGATGTGCCAGCTGCTCAAGGAGGGACCACACACCCAGGTGCGTCCCAGCCCCAAGGGGGACGGCCATGAGCTCCTGGGCAGCTTGGGGAAGGTCCCAAACCAACTCCATCAGTTACACCAAGGGAAAGAGGTCCTGCTCTTTTCATATTGAGCCCTGGGTTCCTCTGCCAGCGCTGCAGAGCGCACACCTCGATGCTTTCGACGCAAGCACACAAGCTCAGACCTCAGCTGTCGCAGACTCATCAGCCTCGGCAGCTGCAGGTTCCTCCTGTTCCCCAAGGCGAGCTTTAAGCTTGTTAGAAAGGTGCAAGCAAGAGGGATTTTCATACTCTGCATATTGATATTAACTGCTCGGGCCAAATGCTGTTAGAGCAGAGGAAAGTTGGCAGTTTTGTTCCAAAACAGGTTTAAATTACATAACCCAGCAAATTAAACACATGATATCATCTGCCCCCTCCTGAAACTTGCTCCTTGAATCCTCTCCCATTTGCCCTTCTTCTCCCAAAGCCTTTGCTGCAGAATTGCATCCCACAGGAAGGAGAAGGGAAAAAAAAAGAAAAGAGGACTAGGCTGAAATTTGAAGAAAATCATGTTGACTTGTCCCACACCTGTCATCTGCTAAAGTGGCTTTTCTGGAGCACTGCACTCTATCTTTGGCTGATAGGCAGTGCCGTCTGGCTTCCTCCTCCCTTCTTTCCTCTTCAGCAATAAGGCAAGAACATAAAAATACACTCAGAAATCCAGTAAGCCCTCCACCGTGCTACTTATGTGCCTTCCCTGTCAGACCACGTGATGACATTGCTATAACTCACCTACCACCTCCACAGCTTAACTGCACCCTGTCACATCAGCTTCAGAGGGCAAGTCCTTGTATCAGGATGAGCCTTGCACATTTTATAAAGCACCAAAAGTAACTTCTCCCCCGTTGTGCCCCAACTCTCTCCCATGCTGCTCCAAAGCCATATATTTTCAGGGAGTGGGTGCAGACAGACTTTCCAGCAAGCTGCGAGCCCCAGTGAAGCTGCACCCCAGAATGCTCCAGAGAGAATGGAAGAACCCAGGTCACCAGAGTGACACCACAAGCCCCATGCTCTGGAATCACCCTACTCACTGGAATCGCCTTACTCACCTCTGTGCAATTTGCATGGGTTCCAAATCTTCCCGTGTGTCCCCTGCAGGCAGCACCTGGGAGGCCTGGGAAGGAAGTTCCAATATTATATAAAACAATGCACAGTTCACCAGGATCTGCTGGGTCATCAGTTCTGTCCCCAGCAATGTACTCAATCTGTTACATACATTTTTCTGGAAATGGCTAAGCATCCATCCTGAACTAGTCAACTTTTTGCCTCCGTCACTCTTTTTTGGTAAGGTATTGTATGGAGCTGCTGAAACAATGTACTTTTTGTTGCCTAGACATGCTCCTGGACAGTGCGTGCCCATCCTTTCATGCCAGCCTTGTCCATCACCTTCCACACCCTCTGCCTGTTCCTGGCATCTACTCCAACACACTCGTAGGTAGCAGCCATAGCTCTTCTCCACCTCCATCTACGCTGAGCTAAGCTATCCAAGGTTTTTAGCACACTTGCACTCCCTCATGCAGCACAGCAGCACTCACCTGCTCCAGCTTAAAACCTATTTGCCTGCGCCAGGATGACCTGATCAACCAGTACAGCAGATGTTTGACCATGAGAAGTACTGCTCTGAAATTCATATAGATAAGATCTGTTGTATTTTTCTTGAGTGGGAAATTGGCTGAGGAACAGATTAACCTGCACAATCTACAGCTGGTAAATCTGTGTGCATTTTATTCCATTTTTCATTTAGCTCTATGACTCCACTTATTCTTTCCTTTAAAATTTGTTCAAAAGCCTTATGCACTGCCAAGGTCAGGCTAACATGCCAGTCATTACCCAGATCCCTTTCTTCTTCCTCAGTATTCATGTTACACCTGCCATTCTCTAATCAGGTGGAATTACAATGGTTTATTAGCAGTACTTGCAGTCAGGCCTACGATTTCTCTTGCTATTTCTCAAAGAAATCCAAGGGGTTTTCCTCCCCCTTCCTCGAGCCTATTAGACTCTCCGAGTTTGATTTCTACCATAGGTTTCAACTGCGATTGGCTCCACTCCTGGATGGCTGATATACTTACCCAGCAAGCCCCAAAACAAAGTCTCCTGACAGATATCCCTAAAGTGGCTCCAACCCCCAAATATTCCATTATAGCTACATCATTCTTTATTTCTACACAGCCTAATTCATCATTAACATAAAATACCACACCTCCTCCTTTAATTTTATTTCTCTTTTTCCTAAACTGTGCATATCTTAACACAGGTCATGAATACCGGGCAATGTTCCTGGTTTTCCTAGTACATATGTTATCAGGTATGGCATTAACACAGGTCACCAGACTCTCTCTCTCCAGAACTGAGTCTTCCCCTCTGAATCTTTTAAAGACCAAGAGTCCCCTAATCTTGTTTGAAAGGCTACAAAGGAATTGATTCTATTAGCATTGAAGTTTGTTAGTGCAGGTTCACAGGCTATAAGATCTCCTGACAACCAGGATTTGCTCGGTGCAAACACCCCTTGGCTGTGGGTGGCAGTCACAGCAGTTGGCCACTGCCAGGGTGGAAGGGCTCTGCCTGCTGGAGGTGAGGGTTTCAAAGCAGGGGTACAGAACAGACTCCTTCGAGCACAGCATCTGCACCTTCATTTCACTGCTACAACAGAAAGCATGAGGCTTTTTCCAGGGCAGCTTTGCATTCCTGTAGATGGTCTGTAGCCCCAGCACAGCCAAACACCTCCCACTGTCCCCACCAGCAAAGCAGCCGTGGTGACACTGGGAGAGCCCCAGGGCAATACAGGTAGCAGGGGTCTCCAAGCAATGCAGCACATTGGGGACACGGCTGCTCCAGGCCCCTCCTTTGTCACTGCCACTGGGATTTTATTTGATAGAAGGAAAAAAATGGAGACAAGGCAGAAGCAAACATCAAACATATCGATCTTGCAAGTAAATCACCTGCGCTGGCCTCAGCATGTGACTGCACAGAGAGGCGAGAAGGGAGCAACTGCTCAAGCTGGGAGTGATAAGGCAGATGAAAGGGCATCCAGAAATTATTTTCTCTGAAGTAAATAAAAGACTGGCAAATTCAGGGCTATGGTTGAAATTTTAAAGTCTGCTCCCTTTTTCTTATTTTTTCACCTTAAAAATATAAGAAAGACTTCCTCTACCCACACTTCATGGCTCTCTGAGAGCTCTGTGGTCAGGATAAGTATGCTACAAGTTCCAACTCAGCACCACTAAAACCTCTTCTCTCCCCAAGAATTAATTAGGTTTAGTATTAAATGGATAATATAAAAAAAATAACCCACAATTTTAAATTCCGATTAAAAGTTCACACTCTTCCCAGCTGCTGCAGCTCTCCAAGGGCTTTCACATACACCTCCACAGACCTGCAGTCACCCCAATCTTCCAGGTTAATGACACCACCATTTGCAAAGGAAAAGACACAGAGCAAAAAAAAAAAGGAGTTTGCCTTAAGAACCTTTCAGGTCTTTTGAATCTATCCTAAAGAAATGAAAAAAGCCACGAGTCGGTTTCTTTCCTCTGCAGGTCACCTCTAAGGCTTGTTTAAATCTGTATCTGCTAAACCCAAGCCAAAGCACTGTCAGGAAAAGTCACATTTCAGCACAGGCTGCTCTGCACTTTTTCTGCAACCAGAAAATGCCGACATGATGTTTTTCCTAAGTGTTCAATATTACAAGACAGAATATAAATATCACAAAACAAGTTAAGTATCTTTCTAACACCAGGGTAAATGATCAAATACACTTGAAAACAGGAACAACAGAGTCGAGGCTTCAGTCATAGAGAAGATAAAGTTATACAATGATCCGGGAGTGAAGTCATTATGAAAAATGAGGGTTGGAAAAGGCTGACACAAACCTAAAATACAGCAGTAATAAATACTTCATCTGACTAGCAATCTGTTTAAACTTAGCAGTGACAGAAAGCTGCCTTCCGCTCCAACAAGAGAGCCCTGATGGAGACAGAGGCTGACACCTAGTGTCTAGCAGACCCAACAAGCCAGCCGGATAGAAGGTGCCCAACCACCAAAACAAGGACAAGGAGCACTGCCGTGATGACAGATCACCTCAGGCAGGCAGAAGACGCCCGCGAGCACGCAGAGCCTCTCCCTGCCACAACCGCAGGACCACGAGGGAAAAGAGCACTTGCAAGGGTGAAGCACGCACAGACGCAGACGAGCGTGTAGGTGCAAAAAAGAGAGGTTGCACTACAAGGACAAAAGCCCCGTTTCTGTCTGCGAAGGAAAATGCACAGCTCCCCACACGGCCACGGGTTTTTAAGCTGGTTTGCCAGAGGTGGTGGTGGTCAGCATCATCTCTGCGCTCGTTACGCTGACAAACTGCCAGGCTACACTCTTTTGAGAAGGACAGAGCAGCTGGAAGTCTTTATCTCAGTGGTGCATTAATGGACGACTGCCAGGCTGCATGATGGCACCTACCATTTGTGAGCTGGGTATCAGCCTGTACATTTTTCCCCTCCCTTTCACCGTAAGCTGTATGGCTGGGGGAGGAAGGCCCTAAATTTAAGAGGCACATTACACAGCAGTGCCTTTGCAGAAGCGACTGAGTCCTAAAATGGATGCAAGAGCAGGAATGCTCAAGCCCTGCTTGGTGGTGAAACTCTTACCTGGCAGTAGCTGGTGGTTGGTTCATCGTCGGAAGAGGAATTCTTCTCTTCTTCTGTGCTGTGCCCTGGACTCTCTGCCTCCCTCCTCTTTGAAGGGAGCAGCCAGGTGTTGCTCTCAGACTCCTTCTGCCCATCTGCATCTCCATCTTCTGTATCATCAGCAACCCCGTTCTCTGTGCTTATCTGCTCTCCTTTTCCAAGCTCATTTTGGCTCAAGGAAGAACTGGGCATGACTGGGTTACCAAACTCCTTTTTATGCAACAGCTGTCTCTGAGCCTGCTTCAGGCTCTTCTGGTAAACCTCCAGCTGACACAAGATGACTTTAGTGTACTGGTTGGGGTCCACCCCTTTGGGGCAGAAGGGGATGCCCCAGTAATAGTGCACTGTGTCTCTCGCCTCCTCCTCCTGCTTGTGTTTCTCCTCTGACGCAGTCTGTACAGAAAGCTCAGGGGTACTGTCAGACACCTCGTTCTGCTCTGCTTCCTCTGTGGAAACACAGACTTTGGCAGCGTGCTCGGGCTGTGAGGTGCGTTTGGTACCTCCACCACCCCTCCTGGGGCTGCTACCCCGTCCTGTGGTCCAGTTCTTCCAGAGCTTGGCTGAGCTCCCAGCACCAGCTTCTCCTGCAGAACGGTGAGCGGAGGGCAGGGGCTGCTCTTTTGGTTCGTGGCCGGTTGCTTCGGAAGAGCTGGAGGGGTGTGTGAACAGTCTTCGAGGTGTAAGTCGCCAGGAGCCTGAAGCCACCCTGCTAAAGGTGGGACTCAAAGAGATGAGGTCCTCTCTGAGAGAGCTGGGTAACGTGTTAATAGAATTACTTTTTGCTGGTGAGGAAGGCTTTTCACTTGACCTTGTCAGAGGCTGGCCCTTCCCCGGAGATACGATTATGCTGGATCCTAGTGAGCTTTCAATGATTTCCTGGCTTAACCTCCTCAACACTACCATGGGGCTCCGGGCGACATCCATCTGTCCGTTCCCATCAGCTTTGGTGCTCTGTGAGTGGGAGCTGCACTGGGAGGGAGAGGTGTCAGGGCAGAGCACCAGACCTCCTGGGATCTCAGAGCCTTCTTTCTCAGCGGGCTGGCTTTGGCCTTGCGCATCCAGCACTTCTACAGACAACTGAGGGGTTGCATCGGAGCAGACCGCAGGCTGAGAGCTCTGAAAAACAAAAGGTTGATTCTCCAAGAGGCGTGTTCTCTATCTCCCACAAGGAGCCATCACCCGGACTGCAGAAAACCCCCAGATCAGAAGTATGTACCCCCAAAATAGCGCACAGCTGAGGTTAGACTTTGCACGCCTTTCACTAGGAATGGCACAGAACAACTACTCTGCAACTATTACAGCTCCAGCTCCTGCTGGAAATAGCTGGGCCCCCAGTAAAACCTTCATTTGCGCAGTGTGGTGAAGCAAGCACGGAAAGCAATGTTGCTGAAGAACCCTAGTAAGCCTCTTCACAGAAGTGCACTTACATTAAGGCTCTCAGCAATGGCCTTCCTCAAGAGCTCCTCCTCTTCCTCTTCCTGACAGTTCACTTGTCTGGCTTCTTGTTCACTCATTTTCAGGGCCAGTGCAAACTGTTCCTCTTCAGTCATCTCTACAGCACAAAATAAAACAACGATGTGAAGTCACAGCTACAGGGGTATGGAAACACCCAACATATATCCAACATGTTGGGAGAGATGTCCAAGGGTCCCGGGAGGAATGCACGGTGAAATTTTCCTGAAAAAGTGTAACCAAAACCGGAGCAGGCAACACTAAACAACAAAAGGAGCCCAAGTCAGGAACTTCAGTTTGGGTTTCTACAGCAATCTAACCTCTGACTCCACAGGTATGTAACTACAACGGGACATCTTTGTTGCCCTCATCAAACAGCATACTCTACAGTGGCAGAATGCATGTTCAGGGAGAGAGGAAAAGGACAGGTTTCCAAAGCATGATCACTTTTTGGCTCAGCAGCAAGGCGGGATAGAGAACACAGCTTCTTGAACACACTTTTTTACTAGCCAAGCAGCATGTCTCACTGCCTTCTGACACACAGATAACTGCAGTACCACAGGAGACCTGCCCAAGAGCAAAAGAGCTACATGTTTTTCACCCCGAGCCGCACGTGGAAAGCTCTGTGGAGGATAATATTACTGGCTCGATGGTATTATGGAAGATCTTTCACATGCATACATCCCCCTTCTGCTCACATCACCACTCCACTGCATCACTAAGTCAGTCATGCATGGGAAACAGGTTTCCTACAGTTGTAACTGCTATTTCAGCAAAAAAATTCTTCCTGAAATATTCCTCACTCAGAGCGAACCAGAAGCAGAGACTGGATATTTAGAAACAAAGCAGCTGGTTACTTTGGAAAAGACTTATTTACTTAGATTCAATCAAACACTTTCACTGTTCTTAAAATATACAATGCCTGCAGAATGGAGTGCAGCTTGGAAAACAACTCAACAGCACTCTCAGGAGCTGAAAAATAGATCTCCTCACTCGAAACAAATTGACAGATTTCCTTCAAAACCCGCTCCCTCCTTCAGGCAGAATCCTGCACGCACCATCTCATGCATGAACCAAAAGGCTTGCTCTTCGATGGACTTGAAGAGCTTTAAGAGATGCATTCTGAACAAGAAGGTCGCCCAAGCACAAACATGCCTTCACTGCAGCCACTTTCAGAGACCAACGTTTCCCTGGATAAAGATGCATTCCATGCTTTGCTTTGCCCTTCCCCCAGCACGTTGCTAATGGCAGGCTGGTTCTCCCCCACCCAAGCAGAATCTGAAGCATTTTCAGACTCTTCTGATTACCAGCCATAGATTCCTCTGCATGTCCTACTAAATCAGCACTTAGCTTTAGGTTGGGGTTTTTTTTTAATTTCTTTAAAAATTAAGAAAGAGGTTGAAATGAAGGCAGACTGCAGTGCACTCCGGGCTCGTGGGGATCTTTTGTCCTTGGACAAAGTCATTCTATGATGTTACAGCCAGGAGAGACCCAGGGAAAAAAAAAAATGCATCCTTTAATGGAAAACACACAACAGCCCAGTGTAACAAGGAAGGCTCCCATCCCCACGAACGGCAGTAATGCACAGCGTTTCCACAATACTAACACCTCCCGAGCACTCGGTGTGTGCTGATTTGTTTCCCTACCCAGACCATCACAGCAATCAGGCCAGATCTTGCAAACTCGGACATGTGCAAGAAAACCGGTGCACGTGATCGGTGCCCCACAACACAAGACTCACCACGTACTTAAATTAAAACGGGGGCCTGAGTGTTCAGCCGTTCAGGCTATCAACATCCATGAAGCTTAATAAAAAGAAACATTTTTTGGCGAGTTACTACTGTACATTTTGTTTTCTTCTCCCTCCCTGGCACAGCAATTTTCCCTCTGGGGACAGGGAATGTGCCAGACAAATGCTGCCTCTGGCAAAGAAACCAGCGACAAACAAAATGCACTTAGTGCACGTTCCAGTTGAGTAGGTGCTGCGGAGACAGGGAAATCTCAAGTTTAAATCCACCTGGCATTACAGTAGGGAGAGTAAAGAGCAGCTCTGCTCACGCCTTCCAGGAGACCTGACCTGCTTTAGGCTGAGCAGTCCAGAGCTGACAGTATTTTGAGCTCCACATCTGATCATTTCTCAGCACCGTGGGTTTTATTAAACTTGATGTTGATTGCACAGGTCATTATTTATGACGATTAGAAATCTAGAGTGTTGCATTGTCCCCCGGCTGGCACGTGCAAATGGACCTCTGGAGCACTCCAGGAGGGAGCAATGAGTGTGTAGTGGAGGCGAGCTGTGCTCCCTGAGCCCTTGGGGGGAACAACCCCTCTCCCTCTGGGCAGGCACTGTGTTACGCTCAGCTCACAAACACTGCACACCTCGAAGAAGTCCGTTCCCGCTGTCGGATGGGAAACACCAGCACCTCCAGCTGGGAATCCTGCATCTCACATTCCAGTATCCACTCGCCACACGTCCATCCTAACACAGTACGAGATCCCAGCACCTCTCCAGGGAGAAGGGCATCCAAGATACCCACAGATGGGAAGGAGGGGTCAGGGAGAAACTATTTTTAAGACATTGCAGCCCTAAACAAATTAAACCATTTCAGAGCCTTTTTAAATGCTAATATAGCAATTTGCTAAGCAATTTATGTTCCCTTTTGACATTTGCAAAGTGAATTAGATGCAACCCCCCACGAGTTGTAGTTCTAACACTTACTAATAAGAGTTTTACTCAAAAATAATGGAAGTGGGGAACTCGGTACTTCCACATATCCAAAGTGCAATCACAGTAAAAACATTCAAATGAGCTTTAAAGCGCTAACTTCCTCTGGAAAAAAAAGAGAGACTTCCTTAGGTTTTGTATTTCCATTTATCCTGTCGGGATGAAACGTCACAGATCTATTTTAGTTATAGCTTTAGGTTAAAATGAACAAACCCACAACAAAGCAAAAACGGGAGGATACGTTCTATAACCGGAGCCTGCAAATATCTGAAATTTTCCAGTTTTGAGGAGAAAGCACTTGCTCTACCCAGAAGCACTGAATCTTTACAAAAGGCCAATTTGCCTCACAATTCAAAGAATTTATTTAAAGACACTGAGAAAAATAATTACTACTTCAAATCTTAATTTGCCTAAAAGCAAACACCAGAAGTCTAATTATAGCTTCCCATGAACGACAGAACAGACCCACCATCACACGTGCTTAAACAAGCAGCGACGGTGGGCAGCCACAACCTCCCGCACTTCCAGGAGGCAGACATGCTCACTAAAACAAAGGCAGCTTTTGCCCCAGGAAGAGAAAAACTATTATCAAGAATTTCAATATCTAGAAATTCAGCAAAACTCTTCCAGTATACAGGAGATAGAGAGCTGGCCCCATCTCCTGCAGGTTTTCTGGAGCGCTCCAGACTCCTTTCACACAGCACCAGCTATTCCAAAACCCAGCACACTCAACGATGCAATGAGGACATCCAACTTCAGCAACTCCCTGCTCTTGGCACCGTATGTTTGGTCACATTTTAACATCATCTCCAAGTAAGGAGGGGTGTGTCAGTTTCACCTTTTATTGGGTGTTCTGTTTCTTTTGGGAAAAAAATAAAAAGAAAAATGAGAAGAACTCTTCCCCCATCTCTGACTTTGCAATTTTACTTGTTCAACATGGGACATGCACAGCGGGTTTCAGCTCCCACGAAGAGCCAGGCTGTTTTGTGCTATGGCCTTAGGCCTCTATTAAAAACAATTTAATTCACACAAGCCCTCTGAGGACTGACGAGCCCAACTGCTGCTGCTTGTGGAGCATTGGTGTGCTCCACTTTGTTCACTGATTGCTTTGGGTTTTGCAGGAGACAGCATCTCTCTCATTTTAACATGTTCTGAGTTTGACATGGTGGATGGACCACTGCTTTGCACAGTACAGGGATGGGAGATCACTGGGGCAGAGCAATGGTCTGCCTGCCCAGCTGTTGTAACAAGTGGTGCTCTACGGGGAGCACAGGCACGTCTGGCCACACTCAGTGGTCCCTTCTGCTTGTACATCCCCAGCATCCAGAAATACTATATGCACAATATGAGTCGGAACATCCCAGCCTGTTTCCTTTAGCACCTCTTTACAGACCTGTTGTCCATGAATGCATTTAATCCCTTATTAAAGCTGCTGATACTGACCCCTCCACAGCCTCCTGTGACGGAAACTTCCCAGAGTTCACCACGTGCTGTATGAAGCATAACTTCCCTTCACCCGTTTCAAACCTATCTCTCTCCTGCTATTCCCAGTGACTGCACCCTGGATGTAGGAGCTGGAAAACAACAGCTCTGTGCTCGGCAGAAGCACTGCCTTCCTGATATGAACTGTGATCCCACTGTCCTCTCCTAACAGAGCAGCCCCAGGCTTTCCAGTCTCTCCTCATAAGACAGCTGCTCCATCCCCTTCATGGCTTGGGTTGCCCTTCTCCGAATGTGCCACCGTGTCCTGGGGATGCAGAGACCAGAACTGCACACAGTGTTGTTGATGTGGGTGCACCAACACTTTATATAACAGCAAAATGACGTAAACCCAATCTCTTGTTCTTAACACCCTTCCTTATGATGCCCAACGTTGCTGGCTTCTCCAGCTGCCCCCGCGCTTTGAGCCGATGATTTCAGAGAACTGTCAGCTGCGACTCACTCAGATCTTTCCCGAGCTGCGACTGCTGGGTCAGAGCATCATGACGTTTCAGGGAAAGACAGCAGCAGAGGGGTCTGAACAGGAAAGCAGTTTGTGACTGACAGTGCTTTCAAACCGGCTTCAACTCATTTTGAAACCCAGCGAGGCACCAACACCCTCGCACACTTATTCTGGAAGAGCACCAGTCCGTGCACACACTGCCTGGGGAACAAACAAGTGACAGCGTGCCTATTTAGAAAGGCAGATTTTACCCCCGAGAAGGGTCTTCTCTGGGAGCTGTGCATCCCCAGGCACTCCACAGCCTTTCTGCCAGGAAAATAATCTCTGACACAAATCAGTCTACTTCCCCAGCCCCACGCTCGAGACCTACGTGCAATTTTTCTTTTAGCAGCAAACTTGGTTCTATCCAGATGCTGTTTTGTTCTCTTCTTCTGAAATCCACCCTCTTCTTTTGAATCCTGCTGTAATGGAAAAAAACATGGTGAGTGCATGCAGTATGTAAGAAATACTACCAGCCCCCTCCCCCCCACTGCTCAGACACAAACACTGGTTCAAGAACAAGCCTGTTTCTGTGAAATTTGAATTCCAAACATAATTCAAGCACGTTCTGTAACTATTAAAAGCTGTGTGATAAGCATAATGAGCAAAAAGAGTTACAGACTGACATAAACAGAGAAGTAGGAGAGACAATAGACTTCATGCCAGTCACCACCATGCACTGCACCTGCTGCCCATGATTTTAGAGAGAATTTGTTTGGCCTTGCTAAAACATGGGTATCTGTAAGCACTCAAAACAGAAAAAGAAAACCTTTCTGTAACTGAACATCCCACACTTGTAAGCCAGGATCCTTTCCTGCCTCACAGCTTCCAGTGCGCTGCCCAGACAACTTCATGTGACTAAAACTGGAATCCTTAGCCACTCTTGGGGGGCCCACACTAACACATCTCAAGGGCAGGAGAGCCAGCTGTATTTCATAGAATCACAGAATCGCTTGGTTGAAAAAGACCTTTGAGATCATCGAGTCCAACTGTACCTGTCCACTACTAAACCAGATCCCCGAGAAACTCATCTACCTGTCTTTTGAACACCTCTAGGGATGGTGACTCAACCACCTCCCTGGGCAGCCCCTGCCAGTGCCTGACCACCCTTTCAATCAAGAAATTTTTCCTGATGTCTAATCTGAACCTCCCTTGGTGCAACTTGAGGCCATTTATCCCTGGTGCTATTCCCTCACCGTATCTCCGCAAGTGTTTCATTTTTGAAGCCTGAATTCTTCAGAAATTTGTCATCTTGAGGCCTCCCGAAAGAATACCCACATGAGCAACCTAAGTGCTTGCTGCTTTAAACACACGGACTGCAACAGGAATGGTCACAGCCTTAATTGGCACACATTTATGCAAGTTGCTGTCCTAACGGCTTAAGCGAGGGCGTACACATTACCGAAGGCTGGCACTGGACCCTTTCCAATTTGTCTCTCTAAATCAGGTAGGATTAGAATCAAACCCAGTGTTTTCAGGCAGCAACCCACGCCTGGACAGGATGGGGCTTCGCATGGCTCCATCTGCAGCTGCAGTTGGTTTTGCTGCTCACAAGACTCAAGGCAAACTGGCCACAAGCCTGTGCCTCATACCCCGTTCTATACCAGGAAGGGGCTGCAATGAAGGGCACATCGCTTGGGTTGATTTAGTACAAACAGATACACTGCTTATTTTCAAGTGTAATCAGTTTCTGATGTCTGTTGCCTGTTTTTCTGAACCTGTGAAGTCCTTTGGACTGCACCTCTACGCTGAGCTTTGTTCAAGACATCTCCAGCTTTAGCATTATCTGTAGATTTTATTAATGTATGCACATCACTTGCTCCCTCTTACAGATCATTAATGAGGATGTTAAAACACACACAGACCTAATATTGATCCTCTTGGCCTTAGCTTTACATCTCCCCCAAATGAGCCTCTCTTCTGTTCATCACCAGCTTTTGCTGACAGTCTTTTAGCAAGATTTCAATCCAGGAATGTTACTATCTAGACCAAATTGAATTATTTATCTAACTAAGATTTTGCCAGACATACGATTAAGTGGTTTCCTGAAACCCTAATACATTACAGCTTTTACATGCCCTAATACCTACAACATTTCTCACTTCCACTGATCTGAGAATCAGCTCACAACAAGGCAGCAATCATGCTCAGCAAGTCCCCACACACATGCTCGCACCTAAGACATTTTCCCCTTTGACCAACTCTTTCTTTTCCCCACCCAGCCTGGTTTTCATAGCCCATTTCCAAGATCTGCCCCTGTGTTTCCAAAAGGTTGCTACACAGCTGGGCTCTCTATTGCTAAAAGATGCATGCTGTCTACTTCTGAGCATGCCTAGCTCATGCTCAGCAAGTGAACTCCTCCCTTTTCCAGGGCCTGGGTATGTCACCCTTCTCCAACTTTCCACGAGCCGCAGGTTCTCCTACTCCGAATCGCCCTGCCTTGGTCTGTAGCAGCAGCCCCACGCTGATCTTGCTGGCAGCTCACACCTCAGGGAGCAGGGAATGGTTTGTGGGATCATATCAGGATCACACCAGCATTATATGTTGGATGAGGTTAAGCAACAGCTCTCCCGCTCTCCCCCAAAGCCGCGTCTAACGATGCTAAACCTACTCCAGCTTAAGACAGGGGCAATTTAATCCTAGCAGGCTCTGTAAATCCCCAGCTCTTCTCTCTAGGCATCAATCTTCCCCTCATCACTCTTGCACTTGCCAGAAGGTCAACCCTGACACTCTCATCTGCAGCTTTCTGCCAGGACACAGATGTGATTTATGAGCACACCAAACTTTCCACAGCTGCCAGTGTCTGCTCGGTGCCCAGAGACACGCGGTTACAATACGCACTACGGGACAGGACAGGGCTCGGCTCAAAGATAGGGCTCAAACACCGCCAGCCTCGGAGCGGAACAGCAGGGTTTCACCACGCAGCTGAGTACGTGCCCCAGTTCCCCATGCTGGGTCCTGAATCTCGACATTTACAACAGCGGCAGAAGCAAAATGATTGCAGGACACGTGTTGTATGAACCTCATAGATTTGAGAAAGATGTTTAAATTGCTTCACAGCGTTCTGCTGAACAGCCACAGTACAGCAAACTGCTGAAGCAAATCCAATTAATCCTGATGGGCCAAAATATACACACACATCTCTATTCCAAGAATTCTTAAATCTTCTTTATTTTTAAACCCAGAAAATAAAACATACCTTTTAATTAGGATTTATGGCTGTTTGTACCTCTGCTGGGAGAGAGCCCCGCAGGCCCCGGAGTGCTCTGCATAAATGCAGGCATGGATGGTAGAAACAGAAGGGGCCAAGAAAATTCAGAGAAGACAACAGGGCTTGCTCCTTCTGACCCAACCTTTTAATGCTCATCTGTCTACAAGGATAATAGGAACTCAGGGGGCCACTCAACCAACTGCCTTTCTAATAAGATCACTAGTCCAAAAATAATCTTAATCAATTAAAATATTCCCAAACTACAGCCAATACTCTTAGTTACAAGGTCATCTCCAACACACAACTTCCAGGGGAAACTAATTATTATAGTGGAGGCAAGGTGGGAACTGTGCACCTCTGCTCAATGCCAGCCTGGATAGCGTCTCTCCTCCTTTGTAGTCAATTTAAAGCATAACGGCCAGAAGGAATCCAAATTCTCTTCCTGTGTGTCAGGCTCTGCAGTTTAATTTATGATGCTCTCTTATGAGCAATTCCACTGTCAGCATTGTACACAGATCAAGAAAAAGACACATTTCCAAAGTTCCCTACACATTCAGTGCAAGGCAGCCACTATTCTTCCTTGTTTTTTTAACCTGCTTGGTTTCGACAGACAGCAGGAGATCAAATTCCCATTTTAAAAATGCTTTTGCACATACTTAAGAGAACCTGACTCTGCCAGTAGAAACAGATACAGCTCCACTCGCTTCTAAAAGCCCGTAAATGGAAGCCAGTAGCCAGCCTCCCACATCCTGCTCCCTCGAATCCACATCATAAACCACAGAAATCAGCTTCTACTGACTCAGGGAAGGAAAGGCTACAGAAGAATGACTCCACAGCTAACAGTGCAGACTGCAAAGTCAAAAGGTCTGGGTAATTCCACTGCTCAACGGCAGCTGGGACCATCTAACAATAGGGCACAGCCAAACACCACACATCCTGCATGGGAAATATGCAGATGAAAAGCAGACTAATTTATTTTTAAAAGCCAATTAGATGTCGGAAGTACCACGGTTGGCCCTAGCCAAGGCTGCTGCCGAAATTAATATCACACCCTACTTTATTAGTCTCTGACTTCAGTTCAGAATCTGTTTCAGCCCTGCTCTGTCTTTCAGCTCATTAGACCAAACTTGTTGGAAGAGGAGACTTGAACAATGAGATACTACAGGGCTCATGCCAGACATGTAGTCCTGACACACAGGAGGGAGGCTTTTACTGGGCTGTGAGGAGCCTGGATTCAGACCAATCTGATTTCCAAGGAGCAAGCAGAGCAGAGCTGCCAAGCCTCCTTGGGAGCACACTCGCACTGCCTTTTCCTCTGGGAACTGGAGGCACCGGGTCCCTCGGTACCACAGCAGAGCCTATGGGGACAGCAGGGTGCAGCAGCGATACTCCCACAGGGCTTTGCTTCACTCAGATGGTCAGCAATGTGAGATGGGCACTGTCATCCTAGCTGTGACATTGCCAGCAACATCGTCTCCATAGGAAGATGTCCCTCAGGCCAGACATGTGCCCAGTGCACTTGAGAAGGGGGCAGGGTAGTGGCTGGGTATTCCAGTCAATGCCTGAATGCACCTCCCTCTTCCTATCAAAACCAACACCTGATCTGAAACATCAACACATGCTGCTATTTACACAGACTCTGAGTATCTCCAGACACAGGAATACTCAGGCAACAGGATGTTCTACACCAAAGGGAAGACAGGCCCCGGATGCTGTGCAGAAATAGATGGCACTGTCACCCTGGAGCCTTGTTGTGTTCCCCAAGGGCTGGCAGAGCTGATGAACCTGGCAGAAAGAGCCTGTCAGACTTCATGCAGATGCTACGAGTGGAGGCAGGTACTCTCAAAGCTCCCAAAGGATCCACACAGGAAAAACAAACCCTTCTGAAGTGCCCCACAGCAGATCAGCAGCGTTCTGGGATCACCTGAACTGAAGGTTGCAGATCAGTCAAACAAATCAGCAGAGCTACCGGGCTGCTGGCTGCACTCAATGCTGGCGCTTGGCCACCCCTCCTGCGTGGTGATCATCTCCCTTCAGATGATGCTCCAGAAACCTTGGAGCTCAGAGAGTCTTTACCAACAGCCCAATTCAAGAAGGAGGCTCAAGAGAAAGATTAGGAGTTGCCATGCTTGGAGAGAGCTTTCTTGGGCACTACTTGAAATATTGTGCATTTGTGAATGGCCATCACATCTTCTGGTGCAGGCAATTCCCTGCAGAATTTAAATAGTCTGGGGAGACAAAAACCACTTGGCTCATTTGCCATGTCCATATTTCAGAGACACAGTCTGCACAAGGAAGCTCATCTCCTCCTGTTTCCACAAAGTCACAGAGACTGTTCTTATTTTGTCTGACCCTTCCCAAAAAACAGAGTGTTTCACAAATCGAGGACTATATATAGCAAGAGATCAGAAAGCCCCATGTCCAGAAAACTTCACTCTGATGCAGCTCTGCAGATGCCAGAGCACAGACATGAGCAAAGAAAGAAAACTTGGCAAAATAACATGGATGAGCTTGATAATCCAGCATGACTGAAAAATTCCTGGGAGAGGCAGTCTGCCAAAGATCATCAAAAGTGAGAAGCTGGAGGCTTTCCAGGTGCAGCTGCTACAAGATCTGCTGGTCTGGAAGCAGAACTAGGGACTTGTTCTATAGATACCTGCCAAGAGACTGCCAAGGAAGAAAGCCATCGAATCAATGATGCCCAAATTGTCCTTGTAGCTTTTGATTCATAAGGAACCATGTCCTAACAGATGCAAGATTAATTGAGAATGTATTGTTCTCTAAAATTGCTATTGATCTGAGCTTCCCACACCTCTTCTTGAACACATAACAAGGTCTTACTAGAGCAAGAACAAGAGCTACAAGGTTCAAAATTGAAATTCAACTTGATGTACGCTGAAGAGCTGAGACAGTTACAGAAGCCAGACAGTTATGCTGTTGAGATCCCAAGTAAATCACATTTTTGGGTTTGATTTTGCAGAAAACAACACGACAAGAGACTGTGGCACTAGATCTGGAAGCTGATGACTCACAGAAAGAAAGAGACTGAACTGAATAAATCCACTCATTCAACTGACTGAACTGTTGTCACTTAAACAGAACCTAATTGGCTCCTTAACGGCCTCTCTGAGCATATCCTTTTCTGTAATATGACCGATTATGCCATCAGAATTTATTGTTTATAGACAAACTTACAGAACAGTCAGGGAGCCTAACCTTTTTATAGATGTGTTTTAAGAGACATTTGTTTCGTCTTTTTCAGATACGTGCACATTGAGATGAATAATTGCAGACAATAACAGGTCCTGATCTTTTATGTACTGCAGCAGCTCTTATAGCTGCTGATTTCTTTTTTCCTTATAGGTTTCACAATAAAGGCCAGTGATGCAGCAGACATCTGAAGTTAACTTAGCATATTGCAGAGCTAAGGGTTTAACCCCACTGAACTATTACTGCCATATGTTCCATTTCTTTCAGGGAATTTCCCAATGGGAAAGAACTCAGACAATGTGAAGAAAAAACATCAAATATCATTTGCCCTACAGCTTCTTACTGTTTATTTCTAGTGCTTTTCCCCTCCTCACATGATAATCGCCTTATTGTAGAGAAGCACACTGCAGATGTGGGAGCAAAGGGGACCTGATTTAAGATCTGCAGCTTCAGAGTGAACTAAAATGCTTTTGAAAATGGTGGAATTATGAAAAGCAGCTTAGGATCCCCAATCACTGGCAAGGCAGAGAAAAGCTTTAACAGTCATACATAAAAAATTGATTCTAGTAATTTCCTCTCGTGTACCTTCACTAAGTTGAGGACAGATTCTCAGGGCCCTGGGTTTCCCACACTCATTACAATGCCAGTGTAACAGACACGGACATTTCAATCTTTTAGGATAGGGACAATGTTTGTAAGACAACGCCAGGGACCGTTGATTTGAGGCTCTGTGTCATAGCCAGACACACTCACACCACAGTTCACCTTTACACCCTAGGAAAGTGGGTTAAAAACTCAGGCTCCTGTAATTCAGGATCAGTTTACCAGACACCAGCTGTGCCTGAGCTACGAGCAAGCCTGTGTTCTGAATCATTTTCTTATCTATTTGCACATAATACAGAATCACGTTTCTATGGTTTAGCTGGAAATCAATCAAATAAAAATTATGAAAAAAAGACTTGTAAAGGGATTGAGGAAAGGTTACTTTTAAATTACGTTTCAAATTCAGTTCTGAGAGGATTTTGTTATCAAATCCTAGACTCATAACTCACCCTCACGAAGCACACCATTCATTTCCTAGTCAAATAGGATTTGATTCATCTCATATGTAAGAAAAGGAATGGCACAATGCCCTCTGTGCAAGGTCTGACCCCGACACATGCTGCGGAGGATGCCTGGACACTACTGCAATAGCAGGGCCCAGCACAGACTCAGGACACCACAAAATGATCACTGACCTCTCCATCACTGTCAGAGATTATAATAAAAGCATCCACAAAACTGCGCTTCTTCTTGGCATTGCCTGGGTTCCTCTTCTCTTCCTCCTCTTCCTCCCCATCCTGACCTCGAGAGTCCAGGCCTTCTGAGTGCTTCTTCTTCCTGGGCATCCTTCACTCTGAAACACAGGGAAAGATTAAAAGCCATGTTTCCTTCTCATTTAGATTTCCTCTAAAAGCCATCCTTTTTTTTTTTTTTTTGCTATTTTTAAGCAAAATACCCCAGGCATCAGAACCTTATCAGAAAGCATGGTGGATTTAGTGTTACTAGAAGCCACATGCACTAGTCACCACTCAACTAGTTAAGAACGCTTTATTACAGCTGATTGCTAAAAAGGGGTTTCAGGGGAACAGCAACACAGACCAAAGCCACTCTGAATGCCCTTGCTCCAAAGCAGTGAGGCTTTTGTCTTAGCTTCTCCTGTTAAACGCACTACTATAAACTACTACAAAGCACTGCTTCACAGCAGGTCTCCCACCTTCCAACACAGTCCCAAACTTCCCTTCCTCAGCCCCACACCTCCTGTCCTGACACAGAACAAACCAGGCTGTGGCAGCAGATCAAGCTGAAACGTGCATGCCAGACAAGAAACCACCACAGCACAGCCATTTGCCAGCCTTTATATTCAACAAAACAAGGGGGAAAGGCATGCTGCTTTGCTCTCAGCACAGCAGCTCCGTGGAAGGCTGCGCCAGCACAACAAAAAGGGGAAACTCAATGGCAGAGGCACGCTGGAAACAAAACAACAGGTTTATCTTGCAGTCGGGATTTCTCAATGAGCATCAGCCCCTGGAAATCCTCAGTGTAGACATGCCCAAACCATTTGCATTAAAGGCACTTGACAAGCAAGGAGGAACCTGCTGAGTATTATTAGTGCCAACCTGAGCGCTCTACGAACAGCACAATTGAGGGCAGGTGCCCACACAATGCAAGCGAGCACTTCAGCATCTCCTTTCTTTGCCAGCCCATACTGTTGGAAGGGGATGCACAGCAAGCGTTAGCTGCTTTGATCAAAAAGGACTCAGACAAGAGGATCGGGAAGAGATCTTGGTGAACGAGCAGCAGGATGGCAAACAGAGCCAAAACCACCCTCTCCTGCCTGTGTTTGCCATTCAGCAAATAACTCAACAACAACATTTGGCACTTCCTGAACTGTGATCTAGAAGAGCCTTATAAAGCAGGCTGAGCATGATTGGCTCTGTTTAAGTTAGAATTAAACATGTGCAGAGCAGTTAAGCAGCAAACCCCTCCTTACACACCAGAGAACGGCAGAGCTGGAAATGCAAGTCAAGCTGGCTGGTTCCCAGACCAGTGTCCTTCCACAAGATCATTCTGCCTTCCTTCAAGATCACTGAAATAGCTCAAATGTGCTGCTTAGATCTAAAATAAGATTAAGAGAAGACACAACAAAGACCCTACATCACCCAATATAGAGCCAAACCCTCCTCTGTAACACCACAAAACTGCAAACAGCCACTGTGTGTAGCAATGCTAATGAGCAAGAAGTTCAAAATCCCCATCTCCGCTAAGAACAGCGGTGCACTGCTCCATCTACAGTCCGAGGCAGGAAGGTGCGGCTGAGAGAGGAATCCATGCGTTCCCTCCCTACTGTCTGCAGTCTTCACAAGCTCCCTCAGTCTCTCTGCCTCCCTTGCTCTGCGAATACATGCACACACATGCCTAGAGACAAAAGATTATTATCCCGGTGAGTCATGATTCGAACTAAAGGTTTGCTGAGCCCTCTGAAGACAGAATATCATACAAATGGCATGCGCAGCTCCAGAAAGGGCTGTGAAGACCACTGCAGTCCACAAATGTTTGTCTGCTTAAGATGGGGAAATCGAAACAAACGCTGCTTTTGGGGAAAGCACTAGCTCTTGCAAAACAAAGCTGTTCTGCTCCAGCTGAGCTGAACTCAGCTCTTGTTGGAATATCCTCATTATACATCCTCCATTTTTTATCTTTTGCTCCAAACGGTGTCTTTGCCCTCTTCCTGGAGAGACGAGCCGGGCCTCATGCCCAGCTGCTGAGAATGGGCCCCACAAAGGGCATCCATTGAAGTGGGGACACTCCCTTACCGAAAGAAAAACACTTACACGGGCATGATGATGGGGAGGAAAACGGGAGACGCCCACACCTCCTGTACCAGAGCCTAAGCAGGGTCACTCTACTTCTGGAGAGACAGCCTGTAGACCTTTTCATCACGAAACAAGTGCAAACGGCAACAAGCAACTGCCTTTAAATCCACGCTGGTATCTGACTCTGTGATACATCTTCTGCTTGATGCACTGTGCTAAATAAAAGATCACTGAGAAATATCAGCTGGAGTTATGATGAGTCACCTACCTCCAACATTTAAAGGAAAGGAGAAAAAAAAAAAGATGTAAGAGATGTAACCACACAACTCCCACAACGCTTCTGAAAACGAGGGACTTGTGGCAAAGAGCCTCTGTAAATGTAACTAAGGGAACAAGACAAGGAAGAGATCACTCGTAGCTGTGCTAGTCTGAGGCTATGAGTGGGAGAGAGCGGTAATAGCTTTTATTAGACAAGCTGGTATAGCTAAGGGAAGAAAACAAGCATCAGAGCAGCCCCCTCCCCTTCAAGCCGGGAAGTTAAGCACAGCAGCTGTAATTTGCTCTTAGTGCTTTTGGAAAGGACAGTTGCTGGTACCCGAGGTGACAATACCAGCTCTCAGGCTTCAAGAGAAAGACCAAACACTGAATTATCCAAAACTACCTTTGCAGTTTGGCTGACGGACTCATTTTCCAGTTTTCCTTTTTTTTTTTTTCCCTACTCTGAATTTAAGGTAATTTCTTTGCAAAAGCTCTGACAGCAAAGGTGACCTCCTGACAAGGGGCTCACGCGTGCCACGCTTCTCCAGTCACATTTTTAGGGATATCCTTGAAGCTCCCCAACTTGTGATTATTTGTCATTTTCCCTCTCATCTATCATTTTGATGAATCAGAAAGCAATTACCGACAGAATAATTCTAAATCTTGACACTGCAGCTACAGACCTGCCAAGCTGTGACAGCTTGAAAAATGCTTGAAAATGAAGCCAAAAATGAATGACTCTCATCCCCGGATGAGTTTCTGAGCGGTTTGAGACACAGGCTGTCGCTTTGTAAACAACTCCCCCCACCTCAGGAAGAAGAGGCACGAAGTAGCTCCGTTGCTCCAGCAGGTCAACACAGCACGCCTCCCTGGAAATATCATCCCTGGACCCTCTGCTCGACCTGGCACACAGGGCCCAGCTGATGCTCTGCGAGCAGCAGGACACAAGGGCGCACAGCGCCGCAGGGGAGAGGAATTGTTTACAGGATTTATCCATTTATAGAGAGCTGGCTCTTAGTAAGAAGGGACACGGGTACCACAGAGGCCATGCACGCCCAAGCGCTGTGCGGCTGCAAATGCTGCCGAGCTCTGCCGGAGATGCTAACAGCTCAGCCTCCCTCTATCCCAGCCCAAGCAGGTCCCACACACAGCACCTCTCCCTCCTCCATGGGCAAGCCCTGCATGAGGGGAGAGCAACCTTCTCTCTGGAACCCAGTTGAGATGCCTCCATCCCCTTCCCAGCCTTTGGGCAGGGAGGCAGACAAAGATAGGGTCAGAGCGATGGAGCAAGCAGCACCCTGGGGACAGACAGGGAGTGCCAGGTGGGATGGGGTGAGCTGGGAGGAAGGGGATGAACTATGGCAGGGGGACTGGAACTGGATGACCTTTAAGGTTCCTTCCAACCCAAATCATTCTACGAGTCTATGATACGTGTCACAAACTGAGCAAGGGACCGTGGGAGAAGGGAGGCAGCCAGCCCTGGGCAGCGGGACCTGCCCAGGGAGGGAGCGCAGGGGCAGCTTGCTGTGCCCCCGGGGGAGGGGGCGCGGTCCAGCCCCCGCCCAGGGCAAGGGACCGGGGCACAGCCCCGGGGGAAGCGGTACCGGGGATCCCCGCCCCGGGAGACAGAACCAGGATCTTCCCTGGTGTCGGTAGGGTCGCACATCCACGGTACCGGATCCCCCCGGGGTCGGCGGGAGCGGGCAGCCTTGGAGCAGCCTCCGTACCGGATCCCCTGGGGACAAGCAGCCCTGAGGCAGCCTCGGTACCGGATACCCCGGGGTCCAGCAGCCCCGGAACAGCCCCAGTACCGGATACCCCCGGGGTCGAGCAGCCCCGGTACCGGATGCCCCGGAGGAGGAGCCAGCCCCGGGCGGGGGGTTCGGCCTCGTCCCCGACACCGGCCCCAGGCACCCCGCGGCGAACGGACGCCGCGAGCACAAGTACTCACCGGGCCCGTGCCCCCCCCCGCCGGGCCGCCTCGCCGCGCGGCCCCGGGCACCGCTGCCTCCCCGCCGGGTCTCCCGCCCGCGCTCAAGTTGGCGGCGGAGGCCTCATTGCCCTCACCCAAGATGGCGGCGGCAGCTTTGCAGCGCGTCACGTGGCCGGGGCGGTGCTGAGGCGGGCGGCGCCATGTCACGGGCGGGCGGGCGACGAGCCCGGACCTGAGGGGACAGCGGGCATCGAAGCCTCGGCCCGAGGCGCGGCGGGAGAAGCCGACGCTGCAGCCATTCGCTCAGCCCGGTACCGGGCGCTGCAGCAAGGGCCGGTTCCCCGGGAAGAGGCGTCCTCAACCCCCTGGTGCCTTAGAAGTCTCCCCTTGCACTTAACGCCGTCGCCGCAGCACCCGCCGAACGGCCGCAAGAACCACATCCCCTGACCAACCGCCCTGCCCACAACCGATATGGCGGCCGCCGCCTCTCCTCGCGGTCACGTGACGCGGCGCTCTCGCTGCGGGCGGGGGCGCGGGCGGGTCCCGCGAGAGCGGCGCGAGGCGGCGGCGGCGGCCATGGCGGACGGGGCGGGTAGCAACGGGGACGCCGCGGGGCTGCCGGTGGGCAAGGAGGCAGGTGAGGAGCCGGGGGTCGCGGGGCGGCCCGGTTGTGCCCGGGGACGCCCGGTGGTACCCCTCTCTTGCCCCAACTCGTGTCCCCCCGCACACCGGTTACGCCCCCTCCCCACCCTGATTGCTCCCTCCACCCCCCAACCCCAGTTGTGCCCCCGCCCTTCACCTTGGTGGTGCCCCCACCCCGGTTGTTCGTGTCCCCGGTTATACCCCCAGCTTCACCCCGGTTGTGCCCGCTGAATCCCTGGTTGCTCCCCCTCTACCCCATTTGTTCCTCCCATCCCACTTGTGCGCCCCCTCCCCCAGTTGTCCCCCCCTTTCACCTCGGTTGTGCCCCCTCCCCGTGCTGGTGGTGCCCCCACCCCAGTTGTGTCCCCTTCCCTCCCCCGCAGTTTCACACCCTCCCCTTCATCCGGTTGTGCCCACTGACACCCCAGTTGTGCCCACTGACACCACCCTCACTCCCTCATCCTGGTTGCACCTCCCCCCTTCGTGCCAGTTGTGCCTCCCCTCTCACCGTGGTTGTGCCCCCCTCTTGCCCTGCAGTGGAGCGCCTGATCCGGGAGAACAGCCACATCTTCACGGAGGCACAGTGCAAGGTGTGCAGCGCCCTGCTCATCTCCGAGTCCCAGAGGCTGGCCCACTACCAGGTAGGGAGCAGGGAGCCGCTGTCACCCACCACTGCCTGCCGCGGGGTGCTGAGCCGCTGCCGGGCGGGTCTCTCTCTGATTTCTCCAGAGCAAGAAGCACGCCAACAAGGTGAGGAGGTACCTGTCCATCCACGGCGGAGAGGAGCTTGCCCACGGGAAGAAGATGAAGCTGGATGCAAAGCAGGTGAGAGCACAGAGGCTTTTGGGCTTACACAGTGCCGAGCAGGACCAGCTGCCACAGGCTGTCCTATAGCCTGGGTGCCTTTGTGAATGAATGAGGGAAACGCTCTCAGAAAGGGCATTGTGTGAACCAGAGAGCTCAGTGACAGGTGGGTGGCCAGGCCTGCTCACAGCAAGCACAGATCCTGCTGCCTTTCCCCTCTAAACAGCCACTGTGAGTATTTCTCCCCCCTTGTCTTTCACTGGCCTTGCTAGTGAAAGTTAATAGAAGCAACAACTTGTCAGGTCTATCATTGCTCAACCTTTAGTGTCACCAAGAGCACGTTGGGTTTAGCATCTACCAGAATTCTCTTCCAAGGGCAACTCTTTTTTTACTTATTGGATTTCCCTGTCCAGTAGCTGGAGCGTGTTGGTCAGTAAAGGCACCTTGTTACTACTGCAAGGTGTGAACCTGAGCACCTGACAAATATCATTATTAGCTGGTCAATCTGCAACTGATGCAGCATGGTGGGGAGCGGGCAGCAGC
>JAUMJL010001468.1:0-146373 GCA_033558185.1 Dromococcyx pavoninus | reverse complement strand
TGTCACCACCTCTCTTTGCAGTCTTCTCCCCATCGAGAATGTAAGGTCAGACAGAGCTGGCTCCAAAGCGCCAAGCAGCAGAGACTCGGCTCTTGTGAAGTTCATAACAACATTAAAACCTGCCCTTGGAAACTAACAGAACAGGCATAAAAGTCTCTCGGAAGATCTACCCACCCACGCCTGAGTGGGAAATACATTCTGTCCCCAGCTCCGCTCTCGTTACGCGGGGTTGATGGAAACCGTTCCCTCACGCGCCCGGCGCTGAAAGAAAGGGCGCTGCTTTCTAAGCCTCCAAATCGACCCTCAGGCAGTTTCTTTGCCCGCGTTTTCCGCGCTGCCGAGCCCAGCCGAGCCCCTCCGCCCGCCCCGCCCCGCCCCGCCGTGTCCGGTACCTGGGCCGTGGGGAGCGGGGGAGCGCTGGCGGCCGCCACCCCCGCCGCGGGGATGCTCGTTCCACCACCTCTCTCGGAAGCGGCAGCATCCCTGGAAAAAGAACTGGCAGACGAGCAGGAGCGTCCTGGCGACGGAGAACGCCACCGCCCCCACGCAGCGCGCCCCAGAAGCCGCGAGAACGCGACACGGGGGGAGGCGGCGCCGCAGCCGCGAGAGGAAGGCGGAGCTCATGGAGTCGCGTTCAGTTGCGCCCTCTTCGCCCGCAGCCACAACCGCTCTGAGGCAAGGGCCGCGTTGCCCCGACGCGCTCGGCCGTTACCGAGGCAACGGGGCTCTAGGGACGCGTTGCCCCGGCACGCAGCGCCTGGGCAACGCGGGGGTCGCCCTGAGGGTGTGCCGAGCCGCATCCATGGGCGGCCTGATAGGGCTGGGACACGGGGGAAGGCGAAAGTCGAGGGATAACAGGGCTGGGGCAACATGCATGTGAGCAACACCAGCTCACAGACAGAATTTTAAAGAGGACAAAGTCTCAGAAGCAAAGAAATTTATTCACAGCGCTGGGTGAATAAGGGGATGGACCCTCCCCTACGCACACGCTTTGGTCCTGCTCATGTACATTTATTTAGGGTACTTGTACGTATTCAACTGAGTTCCGGGAATTCATTTACATTTGTTACCCCCACACGCATCCGTCCACGCATACCACCACCTGGAGGGTCTTCTGGGGGGGGTTGCATGAGGAAGGCGGGCAGTCTTCCTCAGCGTTGAACATCTGGCACCCCTCTTTGTTCCTGTGCTGCGTCCTTTTACTCTAACCAACCGTAAGCTGCCAGAGGAAACCTTCACCTCCTCAAAAGGAACGGAGACCATTATCCAGGCAGTTAGTGCTAATTTACAACTTTCCTGAATTCTATTCTCCACGCAGCACCTCCCTTTGTCCTCTTAATTCCCACCTTGCTAAATCCCGTCCTCCACACGGCCAGGTAAATCACTGTCTCCTCTTCCCTCAGCTGGGTATTTGGAAATTCACATTCTTTCTGACTGCCCGCTGATTTCAACTATCGCAATCTGCCTGAAGCAAACCTTTTATTTATCTGTTATAACAGGTATCACCTCCTGTGCCATCCTTAACTCTCGCTGTTCTAGAAAGTGCCTTTAATACAAATAATAAAAAATGTAGGCATTTAAAAGAAATAGTGTAGCTTTCTGGTACAATTGGATTGGAGAAACACTAAGGCTTCAAAAAGGAAATACAAGAGTATAGCATGTAATAGAATGAGTTCAGGCAATTAAGGTACTCATCTGACAAGATACTAACACATTTTGGTTTTTTATTGTTAAATATGTGAGAAATGCCAGCTGACAGATAGAATTTTAGAGAGGATTAAGTCTTAGAAGCAAAGAGATTTACTTACAGCGCTGGGTGCATAAGAGGATGAACCCTCCTCTATGCACACTGGTTGGTCCCACTCATGTACATTTATATAGGGTACTTAGACACATTCATTTACCTTGTTTCGTCCCCCTCCCCCCCCATGCATACCATCCCTCTTTACATGCACACCACCAGTTCTGATTCACAGCAATAAAATGTTACCTATTCATTGCATTTCCCAATACACCTATACATGTGCTTTCCCTGTCCCCGCTTCATATTAAAACGAGTCTTGAAAGGTTGTTTACATGTCCTTAACTGTGTATTTGGAAACCTGCATTCTTCCGACCCCCTACTGATTTCAGGTATCACAATCTGGCTGAAGCAAAACTTTTATTTATCTGTTACACTTTGGTTTTGCAATTTGACAGAAAGCTGCAAACAGCTGCATCACAGATGTGTTCCTGTATGAAGTCAGGCAAAATAAGACTTGATCAGTCTTGTTGCCTGCTGTCTAGTGAGACTGGTGTGCTGGTAGCCACGTCCAGCAGGAAACTAAATGTGTCCAGCCCTATTTTCTGGCCCTGAGGCCAACTGGCATGTAATGCTGCATCCATGCTATTGAACACTGCAAAACACGGTGGCTGCTGCCAGACTCCCAGTGGGGAACAGTGTCTCTGGTGGTTCCCAGAATGTGGGGTTTGCTTGGTGGGCAGCGAGGCAGCCTGGGGCAAGACTGTGCTACGACCTCCTCACCAGTGTAACAGTGTCAGTGGTTTGGTCCCAGTGCCTGGGAACAGGCCATGGCACGTTTCATTCCACAGACATAACGTGTGCCTGCTCTCTGTGTTTTTCCTGTTAGCAAAGGCATGAATCCTGCTAAGGCAGTAAGCAACTAGACTGGACGATCTATTTAAGATTAAGTATTTACAAGTTGTTTTTAAAAAAAATATTTTTTCCCCCCTCCAGTTTATGGATCTGATTAGTTTTACAGGTAACTAACCTAGAAGTAAGAAAACCCAGATAGGGTGGAGGGGGGGTTAGTTATTCAGAAGAGTGTATCCTGGATCACAAGCAGGAACAGCAAACGCTCAAACCTACCTCATTGTTTTCTACAAAGGACTATTTCAATATTTCTAATTGCACCAAGCTCCCCAAAATTATCATCCCATCTATATGTACTTTCAGCTTATCCCATTTTTATAACAACAAGAAATCCCCATCAAAGTACAGCTCAGATGTGAGTTCTATATGTAATCTAACAGTCAGTGTTAGACTAAAGGTTTAAACAATGCCTGGTTTGCTTTTCAGCAGAGGATTTCTTTCAGTGCTGCTAGAGAAGAAAATGGCTTTGAAACTGCTGAGGTAAGCAGATTGTCCCTCCTGGTTCTCCGCTTGTCCTGTACCTCTCTCAATAGGCTTGTATTGCTTATATCTCCTGCAAGGAATGGGCACAGTTAGTTCCTGAAAGATGTTTAAATGAAGGCCCACATTTAGCATGTGACCAGTGCATAAGAGAATTAATATGTATAAATAACATATATTCTCTCTCCTCCTCTGCCTTCAATCCCATCTAATAGCTGGCTGCTGCAGGTCAGCAGTGCTGAGTAAGGCCTGGTTAATGAGAAGGCTCTGTTGCTTAGTGGAGTACAGCTGCCCTGGGCAGGTGATTCTTTCTCACCACTGACTGTGAAGAGTGAGCATGCTCTTGACTCATGAGTCTTGGTGCAGTCTTAATAGTTCATGAGAAACAATTAAGCTAACAATGCAGTATCTGTGCTTCTGTTATTTACTTTCCTCCATGCCCAGCACCTTTTCCCCTAAAGGATTTATTTGTCAGTTATTTAAGGAAAAATTTTGATGATTAATGCTTTATCTGTCACTCATTTGCAAATACTTCTTGTAAGAGTTTTAGCCCTAAATTAAATGTCTGTGTGTTAGGTTTTACTGCATGTATAAATCCCATCATGCAGTTGGAGTTTACTCACTGCTTACACGCATTTCCCAGGCCTTCTGTTATTACTGTTTGTGATTATGAGCACAGAATGTAATTTTCTACGCAAGCCTTTAACATTTTCATATTTTCCAATGGTTTTATGGCTTAAGCCAGTAATCTCATTTTCTTGAGTATTTGCCGATATATTTTTGAACAACAATAAAAAAGAAACAAAAAAATATAGGTAATGCAAATTTAAGTTGTTGATTGTGTTAATTTAAACTGATATTTTTGACAGTTCTTTCATCTGTTTTTAATACTAGAAGGTAGCAACTTACTTGTAAAGGACAAAAGCCCCAATGGTGGCAAACACTGCCAACAAACCAAGGAAGATGAAGACACCTTCTGTTGTTCCTGATGGTGATCCTAGGGTTCAAAAAGGAGTTTGATAAAAAGTTAGCCTTGTTTTTACAGTGAGATAGGTTTTCTAAAGAAAATGTCATTTTTACTTGATTGCTGTATGATTGAAATACACTTAATACTTCTAGTATGCTAAGCATCGGAGGTGGCGCTTTCACATCCTAATCGGTGTAATTGTCAGTTCCACTGGAATGTGAGTTGGGTTTTGCCAGTTTTCTCGTATGAGCCGTGCTCCTGAGACACATGGTCCCCCTTCCAGCCTGGAAAGGAACAGAGGGTCTTGCTGGCAGCCCACGAGGTGAGGCTAATTTGCTCCTTGCCAACTGCAGTGCTAGGGAAACATTCACCTTGAAAGTATGAGAGATGCAGTGTCTTTATAAGCTTCAATGGCAGAATCAGCTTCAGCTTTCTCTTAGGGATGATGGCCAGGGAAAGGGGATAAAAAAAAGAGTTTCTTAAGTTATTGGTTGTTGCATTCCCATAAACTAAGATGGAAGAGCGTGGCTGAGAGCTTGATGGACTTAAGCTTGTTTGCCTTATCCAAGAGCTGATGGCTCTGCTTTTTTAACATGCTCATTCCGGGAAAGTAAGTTAGGGCTCTGCCTGTTATTGAAGTCTGCTTTCCAGTTTCTCATCAACCATTTCACTCATATGTACTCCTAATTCCATCATATCTGATGGAAGAAGCCAAACCATTGCAAGTATTTTTTAAAACAGATGTTAAATATCTGAAGTATTCAGTCCACAGGCTGTACCTTTACTGAGTTACTGACACTGAGACACATTCTCGGTCCTCGTATTAACAACAGTGTTTATACAATGAAGTAACCTGGAGGAGCATGTTGGCTTACCTTTCCAGTTGTTAATTTAATATTGCTGTCTATGAAAACTGAGATATCAAATCAGGGCTTACCATTTACTTCATACATGTGCCTCATGTATTTCTCAGTTTGTTAGTACAATTATTTGTGAAGGCTTGACTCGTTCCTAGTTTACACGGTATTTTTGCTGAGACTTTAAGGATTTACCTTACTTTAAGAGCAAGGTAGGTCCTTGGACTCGTTTGCAAAGCAACAACACATACTGATGGGACAGCTCTAAATCACAGGACTGCAACCCACTCAACAGCAGTTTAAGAAAGTTAAGAGCAGATGTTTCGTGCAATGTCTACATAATCCAAACACAGTCCTGCCAAATTTCAAGAGCCAGATGTTTAGGTACCAAATACCCAGGCACCAAATGATGGGAGTTTCAGAAATTAATACTTCCCTTCTCTTGACATGAGTGGAACTATGGCACGCGAGAAATGTTTGCAGACATTGTATGGTCTCCTCTAGAAGGTGCCTCAAAGCAGCAACCTCTCTTAGATCCTGATTCTTCTTTGATTATAGTGGAAGCCCCAAAGCACAACTTAGATTTGCACTCTGAAGGAAACTTAGGGTGACCAGCCTTGTTGGGATAAAGTTTAGACTCTGTGAATATGGTTTTGAAAAATCCTATGCTTATTTTCATCTTTAGGAACTGGAATGTACTTACAGGTAGGCATTAAGCCTTAGTAATCATAGTTTAGGTGTAGCTATACCTTGATTAAATAAAATCAGTCAAAATTATTTGGCAAATGACCACAAAGGGTCAGTTGCTTGGCTGATAGTAATAAAAGATTTAGGAAAAGTTGCTAGGAATGGTGTAGTGGGAGGCCAGAAGGGCAATGGATTGGGAGCTGAAAGACAACATGATCATTTAGACTTCTGACTAAGGCTGAATTTGATACCCGGTTCTGTCAAAGGCTACTTGGATAACCATTAGCGAGACAGTGGTACTCTTATAACCAAAGGTAAACATCATGTTCTGAAATAGCCACCTTGAGCAGATTCTGTAGTCAATGAATATCACCTAGATCTTTCCAGAATCTCATACATCTCATCATCACGAAGAAATAGAAACCTGGTCAAGGTCAATGGGCTAAAAATAAGGACCAGGGCAACCTGGTCAGCCGCAGGCTTTGATTCTGTCGCAAGTGAGCTCAATTCCTCTCTGTTTCTCCTGTTTCTCCGTGTGTGGCATAGGCTGACTGGCGTGTCTCCCACCTGCTTTTCTGCCCAACAGAGTTATTCTGTGGAAAAATACATCGTGATTTAAGAACTGTTCATATTCTCTGATACTGGAGGTTTGTATAATTTCTGTGTTCATTGGATCGTAAACATAAACCAAGTTCTAACATCTAAAATTCCCATAGGGAAAGAACCGTCTCTCTGCCTTTGGATGAACTCTCACACAAGCTGGCCCAGTCTTAGCTGAGGCCCCCAGGCATACTAAAACTCCCTTATAAATTCCTGTGCTCTTCTCCTCTGCAGGGAGATGACCTGCATCTGCTCTCTGTGGACTCACCTCCGTTTACCGACATCAGTGCACTAGCAAGGGCTTGACTTGCCTCATCCCCCAAGGTGATGTTTATACAGTATGTTCCAGGTTCCTCAAAAGCTCTTCTGATGGTGAGTCAGCATTCATCAGTGATCATGACAGGGTCGCATACCATACTCTTGGACTCTTGGCACGTGGGATCAGAAACTACTGTGCAGACATCTGTGGGGAGACTTGGAAACAGAAGAGAGAACATATTGCATCTGCGGACTCCTGCTAACCCACTTCATAGACACATTGCACTGATGCCCCAGTTTTGTACTGGTGCCTGTTTACTGAAATCAGTGGCACTATGGTGGTTTTAGAGTCTTTTATTCATACATTTCATATATATTTTATACATGTGGATTTTCTATAAAATGAATATAATAAAATCTATAAAATTATCTGCTTGTTTTACATACCATTTAACATTTTACAGTTATCACAGAATTACCTGTCTCAAATCAGCTAATAAAGTCCATTACCTTTAATACACATCATTAAGAAAAGAGTGAAGTTTCTTTTCTGTAGTATCTATGTGCTGGAAAAGTAAACGTTACCTTAAGAGAGGTTGGTTGTTTTCCAGTTGCAGTACCAAGACGATTCCTGTTCTTTGTAGTCCTCTCAACTCTAATCCCCTTCTAGGAGCTAGGAATACACATCGTTTTCCTATCCAAGAAATTGCTTGGACACACTCATTTACTCCAAGTGTCAAAAAATCACAGCCAAAAAGAAAGGGTTTCCTTCCAATTTCAGTAGACTGCTTCCCATTTTACAGTAAGTGCTGAAATCTTGTCTTGGCCTGGAATATATAGAATTGTTTCTCCCCACTGTGTAGTTCTCTTAGTTTTACTGACGCTTGACATTTGTTCTGAGTCCTAAGAGTCTGGCAGTAACCTCTGTTGACATAGTTTACAAATGAGACTTGCATTATCCTTAGTTCCAGTCGAGAAATAGAAACACTGCAGTTCCCTACTTTTGTTAATGCAGCTGCATCTAAGTGCAGACAACATTCCAGTACCCCATTAATTTTAAAGAGGGAAGATTGACAGTTTCATTCACACACTTACCCCCCTTGGCAGGTAACAACAAAGTCAACCAGTGAGTTGTCAGCTTGACTTTCTGTCGTCTGAATGCTCGTCATCTGAATAATATTTACTTCAAGGATTCCCTCTGGGAGAGGAAACAGATGTCAGCTGTAGGACATATAACAAGCTCTGAAGTCTATGTGTACAGAACCTTAAGTGTTTGGCGGATGCTCAGTTCAGGTCTTGTTTTTCATAACCTCCTCCCTCACTTAGTGCTCCTCTTGAAAGGTTTGAAAGCTGAGAATATTTCTGGCGCCCTGTGAGACCGCTCCTTTCTGCTCTGCTTTGTTTTTCCATTATGATTATTTGCTTATTTATTTTACTAAATCACTTCCCTGTCCCACTACCTATGACTTCTGTGCATACCAAGGTCAATTCAGCCTTATGTGACTGTCCCCACCCCCCCAGGCCAGTACGTTTCAGGTGCGGCATGTTCAGAAGCTGACGTTATAGACAGTAATGATGCGGTTCATATCCTCACCAGCCATTTCCTAGGGGGGCAGCTGCCAGCAGGCATCCAGACTCATAGGGCCAGGCTCATAACCTCTGCTGCGAGGGCCTGACAGAGCGCGTGAGGAAACCAAAGTCATCGAATTAGCTGCCTGCACATTACTCTTTAAAACAAGTCAGCTAAGTCCGAGAGAAGGGTCTTATTGTGAGTCTTACGTTTTTAATAAAAGGAAGCCTAAATAGATGTTGTCTCTACCATACACTGCTGTAGATTATTAGCCTCATTCCTCTCTTCAGGTGTTGACCCACATCCTTACCTACAACAGTGACAGCAGTTCTATAATAACCATATCTGTAGATATGGCAACCTCCGTCAGGATTCTCTTCCACAGATTCGACAGCGGTAGAAGAGTCTGAATCAGAAGATGCTCCAGCCGGTACTGTTGAGTTGAGGGAGAAAAAAATAGATGCACAGCTTTAGAACAAGTTCTGCTTAGATGGACTCTAAACATGGCCATACACTTCAACCGCATCATTACATAGGTCATTAGTGACTTTGGTTTGCAGGTGTGCAATCATATATGTATCCGCATGGGATCCCAGGAAAAGCCTGAAAGAAAACACACATGCCCAGCTGTAGAACCTTGGAGTGGCCTGTGTAGCCTCACTTAAATGCCACCTTGCTAGTCATCCCTCTCTGTGCAATAAAACTAAGATTGCAAAGTTTGATATAATCAAACACTTCTTTAAAATTCCCAAATCAATTACAGCAGAAATCTGAAGGCCAGTAAAAGGTTTAAAATGCTCTTTTTGAAAGCAGGTGTTTTCCCTGTGCTCTAAATCACAGGTGGTGGAAAAAGGGAGAGGGAAAGGGGTGAAAATTATATCTTTCCTTTCATTTTTCACTGTCACTCAATGTTTTGGTGAAAGTACATATTAAAATTCTGAAATTTGGAAAATACAGGCACATTTACAATTCATTAGTGGGAGTATTATAACTACCCAGGCTGAAACCGCAGGCCTTTGCTAACCTTAAAACCCTCTGAGATGATAAACCAATGCTGAACATAATGAAAGTTATTCTGAAATATGATAGTGAAAAGCCATTCTGGGTTAATGACGTGTGGAAATACCATATTTTGGAATATGATTAAGTTTTTTCTAGTTCAATCCAATCTGGTTGAATTTTGTGTTGAAGTTAATGCAAACCAGAAAGGAACTGGCTATAAAACTGTTCTGAAATACCTCTTTCTCAATTAAATTTTACATCTTACCTCAGAGGATGACCCTGAGTAGGCAAGGCTAAAACAACTCGACCTGCCCTGGTAGAGAGTATGAAAACAAATTTATATGTACTGCATGTCCACCTGAAGACCTCTGTATGATGTTACTCTGGTGGCAGTACTGGATGTGGAATGCCTTAAGTGGTGCCTACGATAGAATCATGGGAGAGTTTATGCTTATTGATTCTGTCTCTAAACCAATTTATAGAGGGTTTGTAGAACCTTACAGCTCTTTCCTTGATGGCAATAAAACTTCTAAAGATACAAACTTTAAATATGAGACTTCAGAGTTTTTGCATAGCTCCTAATATCACTATTAATAATAGCACTATTAACATCGATAAACTCTTACCTGCAGAGGTGGGCAGTGGTGCGGTGGGTGTTACTGGACTGCAGGGTACAGGTAGAATGGCTTGGACAGTTCAATTCAGAGTGAAGTTTCCTTGTAGAGTACAGGTGTGAGATGTAGTGGAACCACTGACTACAAATAAGCCACTTCCATCTCCGAAGATCCACTTGTAGGAGATGGCAGAATTATTCAGATAGTAGCTGGGATCGTGGATCTTCACATCCAATGTGACTGGTGAGTCTTTGATAAAAATGGAGTCTGAAATGTTGCGGTCATGCTTTTGGAACATACTCACAAATATTGGAATTTTGTCTGGAGAGGGGAAATGAAGGAAATAAATAAAGCATATATACCTGGCTGCAAACAACAAATAACTTCAAAGTCTCCGAACAGCAACAGTCGCGATGTGAGACAGTAATACCTTCAATACGGGTTTCTAATTTAATTCAACTTAATGATCTGAGGTGGGAATGTCAGTAGGAAACCGTTATCCAGAAAAGTATGGGGACAAATAGGGAATCACAGGCGTCTGTGGGTGATTGCCTTTCCTCTCATAAATAATTTTTCATTACAAAGTAGAGATGTTATAACCAAGCTGGACACAAAGAGGAATTATACTACTCAGGGCGATTCCACATTCGTATTGGAGACTTTTCTCAGGCCAATGTCTTATTTTTGTGTCAGATAATTCTTGTGCTGAATTCTTTTAACACCAAAACAACAAGTACACCCAGTGTTTTATTACAAATTACTCCAGCACACTCACCTGTTACAACGACAGTGGCACTTGCTCTTGCTATTGGCACGTATGCTGAGTGCCCTCTCCTGTAAATGGAAACTGCCATCACGTGTTGGCCAAGAGTGACATTTGCTGTGTTGACTGAAAATCTTGCTGGAGATCGTCCAATTGTTTGGTAGTACTGACCTGAAATAGAACATGAACTTACAGTGTGTTTTCCCCTTCAGCCTAGCTACAAGTTGTTTCAAGAGAAGAAATACCGCTGTGAATTGTCTAAATCTGGATTGTCTAAATCGAAATGAATAGTTTAGAATTGTCTTTCAGTTATCTGGCAGGTGGTTTGGGAGGACTAGATACTTTTAGAGTGTATTACTCCCTTTATTTCTGTGTTTTTAGAAAGGGCTCAGAAAGTTGTCCCAAATATCATTGGTCCAAGAAAAGGGGTTTGCCAAGGCATCTACTCTTTCCAAAGCAATTACATTGTATTAAGTTATTACAATTTACCTCTTAGACATTTTAAGGGATCTTGTGCTTGTGTGCTCTCAGTGTAGCAAGAAGATATAATGCCTCTTCCTTCACACCCTAGAGCCCTTTGCACACATTTGTGTATTTGTCTTTGTAACAGCTGATTGAAGTAGGTAAATAATATCACCTTGATGGAAAATTTGGGACATTGTTATTATTATTACTCATGCTCATACTGATGATAATACTGATTTAGCCAAGCTACCTTAGGATACTAAGATTTAGTGTGTAGCCAATGTCAGGAATAGCCCAAGTGGTACGTACTTAAGAGCTGGAAACACTGAAAATCAGCATCTGTGACCAGATCAGGACCACACAGTCAGTGGCAGTTTTCACCTTCTCCCCAGAGGCAAGAAGTGCTGCACCGTTTAACTGACCTGAAGATAAACAGCACCGTGGTCTCCCTTAAATTTAAGAATCTGAAGTGGCAATGAGCAGTCAACAAATCATCAGACTGATGTGCTAATAGAGACTGGTTTTGTAGAAAACTATCCTGAGTAATACTGAAGTGAAATTTATTTTCTCCAGTGATAGCACTGAGAATGCAGATTTAAAGATAATCTCCTGGTAATTGATGATTTCTAGGGAACGAATTGAAGAACTCCACTTAAGAGCATGAAATCCTTCCTAAAGGACTTTCAATAAAACATGCTTGACAAATGAGTACAGAGTCCAGAGAAGTTTTGTGGCGTCAGCCATACCAAGGGATGTGTTGCCATACTAACCAAATGTGTGAAACACACAGACAAAGTTCCTTCTTCTCCAGCCAGGATAATGAGGGAAAGGTCTCCCGTCTGGGAATACATCATGGCTGTGGTTACTCGTGCAGTGTTCACAGCTGAAGTTGTGGTTCCGTTCAGTCCAGTTGCAGACATAGACTTGCTGATCCTGTGAGGCTGGAGGATCTAAGTGTAGAAATAAGACCTGTTCTGGGTCAACTGAGAAATGTGCAGAAAGTCAGAAAACAGGAAGCAGATACCATGGGTTACATCAGCTGTTGCATTTAAACAATAGGTTAAAAGTGAGGTAGTTTTAGACTGACATTTGGGTTTTTTTAAGATTGTGCCTCATTTGGTTTTTAATGTAAACACCAAATTGTTCTGGTTTGGCATTGTTTTATTTAGAAATGAAAAACAAATTATGCTCTCCTGGGTCAGACAAGCTTTAAAATTTCTTGCCTAAAACTTGCCATTGAGTACACAGGATGTTACTGTTTCACTGGAGTTAGTGGGGCTGCCTGCACATTTGGCAAGCAGAATCTAAAATTTTAAGTAGAAAGGGCAGCTGTGGAAGCACTGTGAGGAAGTGACTTGGTTTGTTTTGTCATAAAAGTTTCCTATGGCATCTTTAAATAACTTAGAGATGAATTTCAATTCCTTTCTGAGCAATAAAAAGACAGTTTCCTTCTCCAAACAGCACAACAGATAATAAGCACAGAATGAATATTAGAAGTTAACAACACATTAGACAATCAAAAAGTAGAACTCAGGCTGACAAAAGTTTGCTGATAGGCCTTGAAATGAAAATTACTTTGATCAGTAAAACTATTTGTTGAACATTGTGGATTCAGAGGAAGAAAAGTACAACAGCCTGCTTCACTCTAGATCTGGAAGCTTCAAACATTTGAATTAGGATAGGCTTTTTGCTCCAAGTAACAGTAAATAAGATGGAAAAAAGACAATTCCCTGATGAACAGATTGCTTGATTTTTAAATGATTCATTTTCTTGTGCGTTTAAATTCTTAAAATGTGGGAAAGAGAGATTTACTCTTTCCTGAGGGTTCTTCAAGGTGCAGATGATAGTGACTTCTACAATTCCTAAGTGAAAAAAAAAATCTCAATTTTATAAACTCTCAGCTTTATAAATTTGGAAGAAAACTTGGAAGTGTGACTGAGCAACCTTGTGACTGAGCTGAAAAGCAGTAATGGCTTTGTTAGGAAGCCAAATTAATGTCACTGTTTTGGGAAGGCAATTTTATAGTGAGGGCCAATCTTAAATGACCTGGTCATTATACATAGCGGGTGCAGAACAGTAAAAAGACCACGGTGATTTTCTGAGGAAGGAAACTGGTGTGGCACAGGTTACATATGAGTGTAGTTAAAAGCAACATGGCTGTTGTTCATAGGATGTACTTCTGGTGTTTTCAAAAAGTCATGACATATTCACACCAGCGCCATAGTCAGACATGTATAGTGCAGGGACATTGCTGTCACCTCCCCTGGGTACAGTTTCTCTTGTATATTATGTTGCCATCATCATCTTCTTTATGGCACTTGGGAAGCTGGAGAGTCACAACAAAGGTCACATTGGATCCGCTCAGCGCTGGGCTATCAGAGTCCAATTTGGCTGTCACCCTTCCACCTGCAGAAAAGAAAACTGGTCTTCACTGCAGTAAAGGATGCATCAGAACAGCAGCTGCCTTCAACTGTGCACTATTGACACTAGAAATGCTTTATTGAGTCCTGCGTTTCCAAAGAATTTTGTGCTCCTAAGTCACTTCTACTCTCATCAAAATCCAAACTTAGAACAATCAGTGGATCTCATCATATCCCCCACATCACTTAATGATTCTCTTCCTAGAGCTAAGAATATGGGGGGTTTTGCCCATGGGCATCAATATATTCCAAAGTAGAACGTTTTTGTTTCACCCCAAGGATACAGCCTTTAGACCTCAGCTCAGACCAGGTGATAATAAACACGGTCTTCACTGAAGCTGTCAAACTGAAGCCCACAATGCCCTGCTGAGGTAGCAGATGAAGGTACCTGCCCTCCAGGGTATCTTTCAGATAACAGATTGTCCTAGAGGATTGTCTTATTGGCCATCAATACTTCTTAATAAGTGTTGATGTCTGAAACTGTGAGTCATGAGGAAACATTTACTGTACTGACTGTTTTGATCCCTCAGACAACGTATTGAGAATGGTATCAAAGCAAATCATCCCTATTTTGCTATTCCTTGCAGCAGTAGTGGCTATTTCACCTATGAAAAAGCCCTAGAGCGCCTGCACTTTTCAGTGAGGTGGATTTTCTGGCCAATTTGCTCAGCGTCTTTGAATCATACGTATGTGGTTACCTTTCCAGCTGTTCTTCCATCTGGGATCTCCTTCTTCCCAGAAAGGATAAAGATTTTCATTCCACTCATTTTGAGCACTGGACCAGCCTCGTATCTTCTTGTAGGATGTGACAGGAGAAGTGTTTCCATCGCTCAGCACATCTTGAAACCCTAGACAGAAAAACAAATACACAATGTAATAGCATTTCCTCTACCACCCTATAAAGACATCGCTCTTGCACTGAACCACCTTCTTATTATGACTATATTCTTCAGAGAGCATGGGAACAAGGCTGACCTGCTTGTTACAGTCTACTTGAGTTCCAGGCAGCGTTTGACGAGGTCCCTCAGTAAAGGCACACGAGGGAACTGTGTTAACGTGGGATAAGAATGAAGGATTTCACATCAGTAAATAATTGGTTAATATATACAGAAAAAAAGTTATGAATAAGTGCCCATTTTTCTCAGTTGTTGAAATAATTTTAAATGTTCACAATCTGGAAAACAGGTAACAGTGAAGTTCTTTAATCTGCTGAAGAAACTGTTCTGAAGTAGTAGAGAGGAAGGCTGTATGAGAGTCAATGACTCAAGAATTAAACTATATGAAGTTCAGCCTAGTTAAATGTAACTTTACTTACAGAATGAGGGTCTCAAAGCTACCTATTACTGCTCAGAAATGAAACCTCATAGCTTTACAGGTTTGAATGCAGTGCTCATTAGTAGTTGAAAAACTAGGAAAAGGCTAGAAGATAGAAAATAAAGATGAAAATATCACTATAGCATTATATAATTCCATGTGTATTCATGTCTTGAATACTGTGTATTGCTCTGTTCTCTGCAGCTAAAGCAGGCTAAAAGGGAACTGAAAAAATATAGAGGAAGGTGGCGAGGACATTACAAAATCGTTTCCATCTGAGGAACAGCTACATAGACTGTGTCTTGAGCCTGGAGACGAGGTGACAGAATCACGAACAGCATGGAGGAAGAAGTAATTTGTCACTATTTCTGAAAGTACAAAAGCTAAGGAGAATCAAATAAAACCTGCAGGTTTCAGGTTCTAAGTGCAAAAAAGGTATTTCTTTGTGTAAGGCACAGTGAAGTTGTGAAATTTCTTGCTGGCAGGACGTTGCGTGTGCCAAAAGTTTACACAGGTTGCAATCAAAACCCAAGTGCATGAACTGATGGAACAAAAGCCCAGTAAACCCTGTTAAATATAATGACTCTGCATCTGACAGGGGCAGTTCTGGCGCTAGAGATCATCAGAGGCTGTGAGCGTCCTGACTAAATACCATTATGCACTGGCCCAGATCTACATCCATGAATGTTTCCCATTGGAGATGGGCACAGGATAGACGGATGGATGTTCAGCTGGACCTTAGCCATTAAGGTCTTCTTCCTGTAGATTCTGGAATTCGAGCCTAAAATTCCACTTCTGGGTTGCCAACCCTCGGCGCGATGAGTCAACCTAAGGCGTCAGTCAAGCAGCCTGGAAAGAAGCAGAGGACCAGCCCAGTGCCTTCCCACCACCATCTGAGAAACTAATTAGCTGACGGGGCTCCCTGAAGTTAGGGATCCACAGGTCTGGGTGTCCCAGTGTGCAGCACTGCCTCTGACCTGGCCTCTCCCAGCCACAGCTGAGCTGAGCAAATGGAGAGAAGTCCATTCTGCATCTGCATTTTCAGCCATGCTTGAGCTGGGGAAATATAGTTCGAAATTGGATGGAATGAGTCAAGGCATAGCTCCGGTCATCTCTGGAAGCACGGGAATTAAATAACTGAGCAGCTCTCAGCACAATTCTCCAGCTCAAGTGACACTTCTACACAGAGCCAGGCAACCCTGAGGTGGAGCTAGCTGTTGCCTACTGGTTCCCGAGCACAGCTCCAGTAAATGCTCTGCTTACAAGGAGCAACTGCTTTATCGCTCTGGCTCAGGATGTCACTGCCATGGAGGCAGGGAGAAAGGACGGGGTGAAGAAAGCACTCACGTATGGCAGCAGCACAGAGCACCACTTCAGCCAGGAGCAGGAATCCGAGGTGGCGGCAAACACCGCTCATGGTGCGGGAGAATCTGTGTCAGCTCAGCGCGTGCAGAGGAGCAGAGAGTGTCCAGTGCCTGCACACGGTCGTTCCTCCGGCCCCCACTGAGAAGTGAGAAGGAAGTTTCTCCGCTGCTCTGCTCTCCGATTAAATGAAGGGCCCCAGGACTCATCGTGGGATGGAATTAAACAGAGATGCATGATTTTGTCTTCAGCTTCTTTCTTTCTTCTACTTCATGGTGTGTAGAGATGAAGGAAAAAAAAGACTTTACTGCCCAACCTAATAATGAGGTGTAACCAATGGCTCAGAGGAGAAGGGTAATACAGGCAGATTGGCAAACACTGTACTTAGTGGTTCAAATTCATCTTCCACATGCTTCACCAGCCCAGGTGTTCCTCTGTAGGAAGTACAGCAGCTGAATTTCATTGCAACCCTGGCAGCCTCAGGAAGTTTCTTGCTTTTGTTTGCAGCAAAGAACAAGCTTTGGTGAGACAACGTGGCATAGAATTAAGTATGGTTCTCAAGACAAGTGTTCTGTAGTCATTTCAGTGATCCAAAAGTACAACACTGGCAAGGCAGACACTGGCTGGCCAGAAACCAGCACGCTGGGCAACGCTAAACCATTTTTATTTGGGGCAGGGCAAGTGGAAATCACTAAGTCCAGTGAAGAAACTGCCCAGTGTAATGAGATTTTACAACTGTGAGCACTTACTATTTTTATTTGTTTAATGTTTTTCTTAATTCCTTCCATTTTTCTAGCATTTTCTTTTAGCTGTAAGTTATCATCACTACTCAGAGCTCCCCAGTCAACATTTCTCTCAGTAGCACACGCTCTGATGTCCAGTCCTGTGCATCTTGCATATGTAGCCTCCATGCTTCAGTATCCTCCTGGCTGGAGCCAGCCCTCCCTCCTACTGCCAGCCAAGGAAAAGGGTGAAGGCAATAGCCGTAGGGATAGCAGGCTTGTTTAAACTAAGCCCTCATGATCTGGCAGAAAGGAGAGGGAGCTTAAATCAAAGTCAAAGTTGTGACTGACGATGCAGAAAAATATCATATGACTGCAGCGTCCTCATGTGATTGTTGCTTTTTGTTGTTATTAAATCAACCACGTTCCCAGCTGAAATGCCAGGTTTTGAAACCATTCGCCATTATTTTTTAAACCACGTGGCTCATTAACTGCAATTGCACTCCTTTTTTTCCAGGTTGTTGATCCTAAAAGTGAAAAGTGACCTTCAAACACTGTTTCAGCACTGGGGGCCTGATCCAATGTCTGCTGGGGACAAAGGACGTTTGAACACTCTTTCCCAACAGAGTTTTGAGAACCTCCAAAGGAAAACTGTTGACAACAAATGCCTGGTAATTAAAAACAAAAATGTATCAGCCTAAAACCAATGAAGTTGGTTAGGACAGAGTTTTTTGCCATGTTGTTTGAGACATGAAAATGTTACATAAATATTGAGTGACATTTTCAATAAAGGCCAGCTGGTAGAAATTATTAAACACGTTGTAAATAGACTTCAGGGGCAGTAAGGATCAGGCCTGCAGTTACTGGAGTCCAAATCCACCAGGGCTTGGGTAATGACTAAAAGGTGACTGTGTTGTGATGCTCTGGTCCTTTGTGTTCTCCCTCCTCAGCTCTTGGGCCTTAGACTACACATTCTTGGAGAGGTGACTTGGAAAATATTTGGTTATGCTCCTGCTGTAGCTGCAGCCAACAGTGTTAGCAAGAAATGAGGAGAGGAGAAAGCCCTAGAGAAGGGAAGAAAGAGATAGGAGGGACAGAGATATAAAAGAAGTGAAGAGAAGAATAAAAAGCCAAGGAAAACTATGAGAAGTGAAGACTGAAGTAAAAACTGAGCTGACTTCTCCAAGTATCCCAACTGACTATGTCAAAATGAGTCCATCTGAAGCACTGAAGGGTTACTTGAAACTGGTTGATCATCACCACATCTTAAATTAACATTATCGTTTTCACATTATTATTCTTGGTCTCTGAGAAGCAGCTTCACAGTTAAAACAACTGAACTGAACTGTGCAGCTGTAAATGAGAAAAGATTTCAAATATATCCCAAGCATTCTCCTAGCAAAGAAACACACATTGAGACAGATTTAGGGCTTAATCTGAAAAAGAAGTGGGTGGATATGAAATGATTGGTACTTTGGCACCTCAGTTACTAAACCCATTGAGGAGATACACATCTCTGATACCTGAAGGCCTGTCAGGTGGCTGGGTGTGAACATATCGTGTGTACCTGCATGTCTAGGCTGTGACAGAGCTGGCAAGCTTGCACTGCTATCACACCCCCATCGCTGCAACACGAGTTCAGGAATTGTTAATCACTGCTCATGGGAACTTAAAAAAAACAAAACAAAAGGGATTTGTAGAATGATATTGACTTTTGGCCAAGTCAGCAAAGGAAAAGGAGACGATCTTGGTTTGGCAACCAGGTGCTTTTAGGTAAATGCTGTCTGCCATTACCACTGAGCTCGGAGGGGAATTCTGCTGAAGGCTGGGCAAATACTCTTTCTGGGAAGAAATCTCGTGTGTCTCGCTTCACGTGGGGCAGTGGCTGTCAGCTGACTGAACCGAACACGTAAACAAAGCTAGGTTAGCAGTCTGCAGTCTTTCTTGTTATACAGGGGAATAAAATCTCCACAAAAACTCCTGGTCAGTTTATGGCACCATTCAGCTCAGTTTATCACTGAAAAACAAATTAACCATTGTAAACTGGCTTTTAATAATTGCAGCACCTTCAGTTTCTGCTTTTGTGGTCGCTAAAGCTAGGCATGCTGCTATTTTTTTGGAGAAGGTATTTCCTTGCAGTCATACTTTTCTCCAAATTCCTGTGTTGGGGTTGATGTTTTCCAAACTTGGCACTTGACCATATCTTATAATATTGCAGTGTTTTTTGTGATAAAATTAATTTTTGGCCTGATTTCTCTTTTTTAGGGGAGGGGATTCTGTTGGTCCCTCCCTATGAATGCTAAGTTCACTGCTCAGTTCCAACCACATTCGAGATGGAGTGTCCCAAAATGCCTTGTGAAAGCAGCTTGTAGGGAAGAAAAGGAAACCCAAGAACTCATCCGCAGCACTTTAACGTCAGCAAATTCGTACAAGAGCTCAGCTGTGAGATACACAACCAAGAAACACACCTGGATTCTAGTGCAGAGCCACCACACAATAAACACTTTCCTCCTTCACCTACATAATACCTTTTAAATCCATAACCCTTTCTTGAGCAGATGAAGAATTAAAATCTCCTGGGGAGAGAGCACAGAATTGGCTTAGGAGAAGGGTGAAAAGAAAAGACAAGAGATTATCTTCACTCAAAGTACCAGAGCTGGTAAGTGGCGAGTCAAAATAACAGCCCTGGCTTGATGGGAAACATCTATGGAAACACAGGCTGCACCTGGTAACAGAAAGAAGTGAGGAGAATTTGGCTTTGAAAGAGAATTTTGAGCATCTCACAACCTTTCTGTTGAGGGCTATGTGGGTGATTCCAATTTCTGTGATACTTTTTGAAAAAAAAGACAGCTATTTGACAAAAAAAACCCTGTTTAATAATTCAGTAATTTAAGTCAGAATAACCAACTGCTCCCTCCCAACACACCAACACTTACTGCATCGCTGTTTGAGATATATACAGTCTGACTTGAAGGTGAGGTGTAAACTGAATGCCAACACCAACCCACATTTGGCCAAATATGTATTTTAGTACCAAAACTGATCGGCTACCAAGTTAGTGAATCATTTATTTCAAGTGATGAGTTTCCGTAACAGCTACAGCACAAGCATCACAGTCCCATAAGAGAAGGCCTTATGAACAAAGAAGAGTTGTCCTTTCAAGCTATCATATGCACAAGATTTGCTTTCTTCAAATTTCAGGCACAGCAGTGTTTCTCACCATGAACAGCTTTTTAACTGGTGATGCAGCACAGCCCAGATCAAGGCAGGAAGCACACAAACCAGCACACACCAGTAGCACAGTCCAAAGGCCATTGCTTCAATAAACCTTGCAGCATCTCTAATTCTGCCAACCCCCAGACAAAAAAAAAAACAGAAAGCAAAAGAAGGCCCTTGTACCACAGCACCTTTACCTGCTCATGACCTCAAGGACATCCCTGCTGAAATACAACCCAATCTGTTGTAGCATGTTGAGGGCTGGAAGCCCAAGAGCACTGGAAGACATGGTTTGAACCAAAACAGAAAGCCACAAATGGGGACTGGTGGCAGGGGAATTCCCTTCATTCTTGCTGCTATTTATAACTGAAGGCAAGGAAGGTCACTTCCAATTTAGGACTCAGTTCTCAGGGCAACTTTTTCTGCAGGGCAGGGGAAAAGCAATGAAAGGCACAACTATTTCAAACAGGCAGTGACTGGAAAACTTCGTAAGTCGGCAAGACACACTTTGACCACTTCTACAACAGCAACGAGTCAAAGTCAACGTTTAGTGTTCTGTGTAAAACCTTTATTGTAATGCCAAATACAGTGAACCTGGAAGTATCTGGCACGGAGATGAGGAGTAAATCAGGAAAACTAATACGAGCTTTCCTGCAGCTTTGTTCAGCTGTGGAAAGGCACAGACTGTGCATTGGTTGGGCTCATCTGAAACTCTGGTTTGGTTACAAGTCTGCTTTATAAAGCAATCTTTGACCTTTGGAAACAACTTATTTCAAAGGGAATCTCCAGCTTCTTGTTCAACTCAGAAACCGTGTGTAAGATGGAATCTATCACTATTTGTTACCTCACAACAAAAATATCAAAGCACATGGCCACTGGACACAGGAAATTATTATTTTTATGGCATTCATTTTAAGTATTGAAACCCAAACCCAGTTACGGACACGCACTTTTCCAAAGTCTTAGATTTAATAAAATAAGATACTAATTCTAGCAACGTACAGAACAGTGAGTGCTTATTAGGCAGGCAGGAACTCACCTCCCAAGCAATGACCCCTTCATCATCACAGGGTGCACTCCAATATGCAGCCACTCAGCATCTCCGCAGTGCTCACCACAGAAGCAGTTTGGGGAAAAAATGCCCACAAACCTGTGGGGGTGTGGCGTGGCAAGGAAATCTAAGAACCAAAACCCAACAACAAACCAAGAAGCTGACTTTTGAGTTTTGGGATAAACAGTAGCAGAGGGTAACTGAGAATAAATCCACTTTCACCTTAAGTATACAGAATATTTACAGTGCACCAAAAGTGGGCTGCTGCCATTCCCAGTGCAAGCCAAGGTCAGTAACACCTTACCGTTTCCTCTATTTTGTCATTAGAAACAAGCAAGAAACTTGAAAACACAGATGGAACAGTTCATCTTAACTTTAACCAAACTTGCAACCTATCAAATCCTAAACAAGGCACATGCAGAGAGCAAGCAGAAAACCTCCCTACAAGTGCTTCAGCCAAAGCGGCATTAACGGTCAGGAAGCCGGTATAAACTATAAGTTCCGTGTCACTGCACGATGGGGGCAGTTTTGTCACTTCAAGTACAAAAAGAGAAAGACATCCTCAGGCAAAATGGATCACTTTCAACCTTTCCTGAACTGCTGACTATCTCAAGACAAAACATCATTAGGTATGTAATCGAGCTCAAAACATTAGGCTTGACTTTGGATATTCACTGGAAGAGATGCCAGTTCACTCCTCAAGAACAAAAGGGGCGCTTTCATTATCAAGAATAACTGAAACTGGACAGCACTGTTCAAAAAAAGTGAAACAAGTGCCTTCAGAAGGGGTTTTCAATTATTATGTCAGCACCTTGGATATCCAAGCCTGTAACAGAAAGACATATACCACACGTTCTTGTCCTAAAGCACAAACAGTGTTATACACAATAGCCTCCTTCACCCCTTCATTTATTTTTATCCTGCTAACTATTAATTTTAGGGAAAAAAATGCTGCTCTATTTTTCTCATAACTTTGGGTAATTCCTGTTCAGTGACACAATAAACACCACTGCATTCTGAGTATCAACTGTACTGGAATCAAAACCCCTACAACAATAAGGTCGGGCATGGAATTTGTTGACTACCCTTGAAGTTGCATCTGTCCATCAGCCAGACCTCCCACAGACCACCTCTTTCAAGCTGATCCTTTTTAATTATTTTTAAATAACGCAACAATTTGAATATATTAACTTTCCTGAAAAGGTGCAGCCTTTTGCAAGTTAAGAAAAGACTATTAACACGAATGTGCAAAGTCTGCTCTCTGAGCTCCTCAAGTACCATCAGAGCACAGCAATTCCGATCTGTTCTTTCCATCACGCTCAGCAAGTATATGAAAGATTACTGGAGAACGGGATGTGAAAGATGGGATAGAGGGGTGCAAGTTTAATAAAGCTTCAGACTCAACCCAGAGGCCTAAATATGCCTGCAAAGACAGCATTTCCAATCACATTGTCCAATCCAAGCCTGCCATTCGGGCTCAGGAATCAATCTGCTACGACACCCATAGTTATTTCCCCCTTGCCCATCAAGGTCTCTGCCTTCACCTTTGACAGAGCAATTAAATGCCCAAAATGCTTCTGAGAGGGGTAAAATCCCGAGCACTCAGCCAACCCCATACAGGCAATGCAAGGCAAAAAATTGTTCCCCCGAGGCTCTCACCTTAAATGATGCTGTTTGTGGCTGAAGTTGAGCACTTCTATGGTAGCAGGCACAGCCACATCAGTCCTGCCCACACGGCTCCAGCCCCGATCCTCACAAGTGCCAGAGCCCACAGACCGCTGCACGCTGTGTGAAGAGAAAGAGGTATCAGATGACAGCAGAGCTTGGCCTTCAACCAGCAAACCCACTTTTCTCTAAGAGACAATGCAGGAACCAGAAATGGATGCCAGACACAGGGCACGATGCATCAACATTCTGTGTAAGAGAACGCTGCAAAAATGGTTCCAGATTTCAATTCATGTCTGCACGCTTCGGCAGCTTAAGCATAAAGTCTGATCCTTGTCTCTGACTCATAATAACCACGTTAAAGCATTCAGAATCAATATCATGTACTCCAGAGTCTTTCTATTTATCCTTAAGAAGTAAAAAAAATAAATCTTAAATTAAGATTATTTGCATTCTTCAAAATAAATGGAATTTCCAGTTCTTTCCAATCATCAGCACTGATCAGGTAGATTTATTTGGCCGCGTGGGTTGAACTGCCCAGGCCATGGGCTGTGCTGGTGCCCATTTAGACACATTCAATATGTCACACACAGGCCTACTGGAAACACACCTTCCCTCCGAGACATTACTCTCCTGTACACAGAATTCTATAGTGCTTCAAAGGCTTTGCCTTGTGCCTCTGTGGAAAACTAAAAATTTGTCTTCATTAGAAGATACTGAGTACAAGCACCAAGGCACAACTTCACCATCTCATAACTCACATTGTCTTCAGGAGTAGTAATTGTCATACAACAAGAGCACTCTTTTGACACTTTATGGAGGAAGACCAAACTACTCTTTATCAAATGCCTTTGGAGTAATTCATAAAGTGTAATTAATCTCTATAAACCTCGTTAAAATCAACAGAAAAGCTTTCTCTACTTGAACACTACCACAGACCCTCTCTCATAATTACTGAACTGGGTTTTACGCTTTATATTGCACAAAGTTTCCTGTAACGCCTGCAGAAACACTTTTCTAAGTTGTAATCCCACATCCACAGGGCCCAGATGTAACCCAGGGCCCGAGGAAGGCAAAGAGATCTTGCTTAATTTTCAGGATCCTGTGGTCACCACAGAGACCAAAACAACAACTATGTCTATTTGGCATTTCCAGCTCACAAGACTGTTAATAACACCTTCAAAAACACTAAGTGCAGTCAAAGCAGTTGCATAATTATCTCTGTGGGACAAGAACTTGAAACAGCAGCTCAGAAGATGCAACTACGTGGTTCAGTGTCAGAAGGTATCAATATTAACACACCCTTCCTACAGATCCAGAGCGTGCAAACCTCTTTCTGTTTACATTTTCATTTCTGGAGGATTAAACATAAGTTTCTACGTATTTGGAAGCACTGAAAAGCAGAAACTAAAGCAGGACAACAGAGCAAGCATGGGAAAAGGAGAGCACGTGTGGGGAAAAAACCCAAAAAGATCTTTCCTGCCTCTAGGATTTCAAAGCTGAGTTACTGGAAAGTTCCTTTTCTCCACTACCTGGTAAACACTACCTTTTGCCAATATATTATTGTCTCTCAAATACTCAAGAAACACTGCTTCTTTGTTCAGTTGCAGCAGACAACTATTGCCAGACTTGCCCCCAAACAAGACAAAGACATTGAGAAACCACCAGCTACCAGTGTAAACAAACTGAGATTTAGGTTTATTATCCTCATAACCTGCGGCACCCTGCAGATCCTTCCAGAGAATGTCAGAACACTTAATCACAGCAGCTTCTTTCTTCCAGCTCCAAAATCAGACTGTTCTAAGTACACACTTGTTTCAGATGCTTTAGTTGTTCATTCATTACACAAGGAAGATGCAGCACTGCATCACTCGTTTGCAGCAGAGCATCTAAATGACAGAACCTGAAGCGTACTCGGTCTTTATCCCCCTCAAGCAGAGACAGCAGCCATTGCCCACTGTATCTGATCACGTCAGTACAAAGGCTATTTTGGAGGTAGTAATGCAATTTTGGTTTAAATAATGAAAGGTACACCTTAAGTAAGAACTTTGGAACAAGCATATAGTCCAGAAAAAAAACAACCAATACCACAGGACCACAAACCTTCAGCCATTACAAAAGGGTAAAAACAGTTTAAAAAACATATGTTTTTCTCATTGTTTTATTCTTTTATTTTCTGTCTTCATTCTACATCTTTTCCTTTGGTTTTAAGAAGTACTTTGTAAACAATTTTCAAAAAGCAACGCCCTGCTTTCCCTTTCCTTTTTACCTGTTGGATCTTCTGCTGTGACTGCTACAATGGGATTTTTCAAGACTGCACTATGTTCTTTCAGCAACAGCCACACAGCAGTGGTCAAGCATCTCCCTGTAAAAGGTAAGTATCTGCCTGGTCTGGGAGGAGGTGGCCTTTTTGAGCCACCAATATTATTCTTACAGACCCTTTTAAGTACTGAAAAGCCACAAAAAATTCTCCCTGAAGCCTTCTCTCCTCCATGCTGAACAACCCCAGCTCTTTCAACCTGTCCTCATCGGTGAGGGGCTTCAGACCTCCCATCATTTCTGTGGCCTCCTCTGGACCCGCTCCAACAGCTCTGTGTCTCTCCTGTGCTGGGGACTCCAGAGGTGGATGCACTACTCCAGGGGAGGTTTCACCAGAGCAAAGCAGGAGGGCAGAATCACCTCCCTTGACCCGCTGGCCACACTTCCTTGGATGCAGCCCAGGACACGGTTGCCTTTCTGGGCTGTGAGCACACATTGCTGCCTTGGATCCAGGTTTTCACCCATCAGTACCTGTAAGCCCTTCTCCACAGGGCTGCTCTCAATCCTTTCACTCCCCAGCCTGTACTGACACTGGGAGTTGCCCTGACCCACGTGCAGGACCTTGCTCGTGGCCTTGTTGAACTTCACGAGGTTCACGTGGGCCTATTTCCCAAACTTGTCCAGATCCCTCTGGATGGCATCCTGTCCATCAGGCGCTGCCAACCACACCACTGTTCAGCTCGGTGTCATCTGCAAACTTGCTGAGGGTGCACTCAATCCCGCTGTCTATCTCATTGACCGTCCCAATGCAGACCCCTGGGGGAAACCACATGGCAGCAGTCTCCAGATGGACATCAAGCTGTTGACCACCACCCGCCGGATGTGACCATCCAACCGATTCCCGATCCACCAAACAGTCCACCCATCAAATCCCTCTTAAGAAGGATGTTGTGGGGGAATATGTCAAAGCCCTTGCAGAAGTCCAGATAGATGACATCTGCACCTCTTTCCTTCTCCACTGATGTGGTCACTCCACCACAGAAAGGCACTAGGTTGGTCAGGCAGGACTTGCCCCCAGGGAAGTCCTGCTGCTGTCTCAAGCCACCTCTCTGTCCTCCACGTGCCTTGGCATAGCTTCCAGGAGGATCTGTTCTATGACCTTCCCAGGCACAGAGGTGAGGTTGACAGCCTGGTAGTTCCCAGGGTTCTCCTTTCTACCCTTTTTAAAAACAGGAGTAACATTTCTCCTTTCCCAGTCACCAAGGACTTCACTTGACTGCCGTAACTTTGCAAACACCACGCAGAGTGCCTTGGCAACCATGTAAGTCAATTCCCTCAGCACTCTGCCCTGCACCTCCTAAAGTCCCACAGAACTACAAACATTCAGGCTCCTCAGGATCTTCTCTTACAGTGGGAGGCACTTTGCTGCCCCAGTCCCTGCCTTGCGATCCATCCACTCCAGATGTGTGGGAAGAGAGGCTGCCAGAGAAGACTCAGGCAAAAAAGCTGCTGAGTACCTCACGCTTCTCCTCTCTTCTTACCAGTTTGCCAGTTGTGTTCTTCAGGGGAGCTACGTTTTCTTGGACCTTCTTTTTCTTGCTGACATTCCTGTAGAAGCTCTTCTTATTGCGTCCCTTGCCCAGTTCAGCTTCAGCCACGCCTTGGCCTCCCTGACCCCATCCCTACACAACCAGGCAGCGTATCTATACCATTCCCAGGATACCTGTCTGTGCTTCCACTGCCTATGCACTGCCTTCCTGCCCTTTAGTTTGATCAGCAGGTCTCAACTCAGCCACGCTCGTCTCTTCTCTCCCCTTCCTGATTTTCTTACTTTCCCGACTGTCGCACATAACATTTCCAAGAGTATTTTAAACATCACAACAAAGTGACCTCATTTCCCACAGACTTTGCTTTTTTAAACTGAAGTTGGACATTTATCTCTTCCTCCCTGTAACAGTGCCTTTTGTGATACCCTCACCCAGGAGACGTGCCACTGCTTCCTTCTGCTTGACCCTGCATTCCTGCTGTGCAGTAGTGGCTCCCACTGGATCCTTTCCCCAGACAGTTCAGACACCTCCTGGTCAACAGAAGATGTGTCTTTATACTGCAACAAAAATTAATGTAAGAAAGTCCTTCAGGCAGAAATGGGAAAATTACAAGGAACAATTACAAAATTTGCAGGCTACAGGGAACTACAGCACTCGGTTTCAGCTTCCTGATCTCATTTATTCAGATACTCATTTGTATGCAGCCCCATTGCCACACTTTGATTCTGTCCTGATATTTCAACATTGTTATTGTGTCTAAGCATTAATACGCTTCAGTCCTACCCCACCACCACGAGGTTCCTCCCACAAGCCCTCCCATTAGACTACCACAGGTCTTTTCTTCAACAGGGACTATCATTTCCATCAGACATTCATAACCTGCCTTTGCTGCTTCCGTTCTCTCTGCCAAGTGCCACCTTGCTGTTTCCTGTTCCACAGCATTTGGAACATGTAAATTAAACAAAGCTAAAAGGGACTCATCATAAATGCCTTTTAGGCTAATTAACGTTTACACCTGTACAAATTTGAGCCCCAGTTATTTTCCTATCAGTAAATCTCTGAATCTGTTTTGTGCTCACATATTTATGTCATCAATACCTGAACTTTAACTCTCACATTCCAGAAAAATCACAACTTTCCCAGCAGTACCTACCACTACTGCAAACAAACCACAGTATAACCTAAACTGGAGGTAGCTGGAACAAAGGGTTAGTTACCATATTGCAGATATCAACTCCTAAGGTCAGAAAGGTCATTACATGAAAATAAACAACAATATGGAAAAAAAAAGCACTCCACAACTCCGAAGGCCCTCCTAAGCTGAAGACAATCCTACAGTTCAAGAGGTTCTCACACCACAAAGCAAATCACTTCAGCAAAACACCAAACACTTCAACACACTACAGTCACAAATCTCTCTACCACAGCTGATAAATGTAAATAGTTACTCGACTAGAAAAACTAAACAGCCCACGTGTAGTACCACTGATTCTTCATCATCTCCATTGGTATTTCCTCTAATCTAGACGAGTGAGAGCCTCCTGCTTATTCCTGCCTTACACGTCACCTCTTCACGGAAATGAGAAATCTCAACCTCACAAAAGCTGCCAGGTAGAAAAACACAAGGTTCATTTACCACTCACTTCAGTTCCCACTCTCTGCCTGCTGCCCAAACACAGAAAGATGAGCTCCCGACTGAGAACGCAAGGAAGGCAGTTTCAAGGGCCAGCCTGACCCATCCTGGCAGCAATTCAACTGGCTGCTGCCCAGTAAAGGGACTGCAAGTGAGAAGGCAGCACCGGAGCACTGGAAAGGTATTTTTAGACAAGATTTATTGTTGCCTGGTCGCCCTCACCTTGTGAAGTCACTCAGTGTGGTTTTCAGCTCTATGAAGATGCTTGGGTAAAAAGGTGCTGGAGCTTTGAGCACTTAGGGGCTGGATCTCTGGAGATGGAATCCCAGCTTGCAGCTGGAAGCGGGAAATACCAAAGCGGTATCACAAGTGCTTCAAGCGCACAGGCTGATTCCAACTCAATTCCAAGATAAGCACGTGTGCACAAAACACACACAGGGAAAAGGTTCTCTGCCACATCGGTGAAATGGGTTTCCAGCAGCATCAGCAGGGACAGAAACCTAGAAAATTCAGTGTTCACACTTACAAGTCTGGCACCAAAACTGACCACAGGCTCCTGGCCACCCTCTCATCCCAAAGCCCATCAGCCTCACTCAAAAGCCATGGCCTTACTGCACCCAGAGACAGAAGGGCACAATTCTCCAAACACTCAGCAGACCCAAGTTTTCACCACCCTATGGGTCATTCCAGCACTTACGCGTCCAAGTAGCCTGGGCTTCCTTCAAGGCAACCAGACATCGTTTTTGAAAAGGAATGGCTTCTTTAACCACGACATTAAGGCACAAAAGAGCTTAAGACACAACACAATGTCCATAATCATAACCATCTCATCGACATTGTTGCAAAAGCCTAGATTATTCTGCTTAACACAACTCTGGGACTTGGGAGCCAGGCTACTCTGAAAAACAAACCCTCTACTTTATTATTTGCACCCCTCTTGCCCCCAAAAGTTCTTCAGTTCAACTTAATTTATACCCTTATAACCATGTGTAGTCAAAAGCAGAACCCCAAGAGCAAAAACCTGTACCCCCTCCAGGTACCAACAGACAGAACCACCTGAAACTGCAATTGCCAGCTATACACCATCACCATTTGTGACACAATGAAGTCCAAAAGTAAACAAATCAAACCTAACGTGGAAAACACTGCTCCTTAGGAGAGCCTCCCCCTGCCTGCAACAACACCCCACGGTTTGCTCTGCTGTTCTCAATACCCATCAGCATTCTACTGTCTGCAGAAACATCCACAAGAAGATGTGCCAAAGCTTTTAAAGATTCAAGAGCAGGAGGGGAAAAAGGGAATTCTAGAAAGGTGGGTACAGTAACCTGTAAACGTATTCACACGTGCTTCCTAATCATGGCCTGGTGCAAAGGCAGCATCTGGATAAGAACTTCTTAGCAAGAAACTCTGCATATCTTAAAAAAAACAGGATGCCTCCACATTTGGCAGTTTATTGAAATCTCTGAGGTTCAGACAGGACTGGGAGCTGAGAATGACTTCAAATGGTCTTTTCAGTACTTTAATGCCAAAACAATGGATTGGAATGATGTTTCAGCAATGCATGCTCACATTTTGAGAACACATCCCAACAGCTGTCGACACTACAATGCCACAAAAAGGAATGAAGGTGGATGTCTACTACTGTCTAGCTCTGGTGACTAATTAAGTACTGGCATTTCTGGAAGCTGCCCAGACCTTGCATTTGCACAGATTTAACAGATACATATTTTACAGGTAAGCATATAAAGCGACACAATCCCAATATTAATGCTTCAGGACATCCTTGCCGTGCAGACTCAAGTTTCTGTAGAAACAAAACCACGTAAGAGAAAGTTCTCTCAGCAGAAATTTTAAGTCATCATGAAAATGATGCAGCTCCAGCTATGTCAAAGGCAGATAGTTCCTTCAAGCCCACTCCTCCTTCTCCAAAATAAAAGACTTGAATCCACTGTAGCCTTGCTTTGTACTGAGCAGTTATAACTATAGATGCATTTCCTAATGTAAGCAGAATTCAGTGATGAGATGAGCTGGCAAATGATGAACGAAGTCTAAGTAAAACCGCACCGCCGACCAACCCCACAGCAAAATTACTTAATCCTTTGCAGTCCAAATAAAAGTTCCTCTTTCTCAACATCTTCTACTCCTAACCAATCTATCCATCACACACACACCAAAAAGCCTCTGGCCCTCTCAGGCACTACTGCAGTCCAACGGCAACACTTCAAATAAACTTAACTTGGGCTGCACTACATTCCATTACAGGATATCATGCAACAGAGGTTACTCTAAGAACACACGGGGCAATTATTCAGGCGTAACTGCTCCAATCTGAGTTGTAAAATCAATGGCTATCCTGTATGAAACTGCTACAGTCTATCAAGTTCTACACTGAGATTCAGAACTTGCCCAAGGTTGTCACAGTTAACCCAGAGGCTTACACTGGTAACCAGAAACTACTTTTATCTTACCCAAGCTCAATAATTTTGGCAGTAACAGATAAGCGAAATGAAAATTCCACTTCATTGTTCAGTTCTGCAGTGGCCAGGGAGTTAAATGAGCCATTATGAAACTCACATGAAATGCACTTCCCAGAGGCAAGAAGGTTTTTTCCTCTAGCTGTGTGGTCACCTTCAACCTCAAGGCACTGCCTTGAAAATTCCATGTTTTGAAACTTCAAGCAGAAAAGGCAGTTGAGCCAACTTAATTCAGTTAATTTAGCCAACGTCTGTGCTGTTAGGAGAATGGCTGAGCACCAGCTCAAACAGAGATGAAAGCATTTCATACACCACAATTTACAAGGTATTTACACCTACCGCCGGCAGACTGCACTCACACTCCCAACACACTGCTATCCATACATGTGAGCAAGTGATCCTTATGTCAGCAAGAACCACCTCACAAACGCGTGGCTTGTTTGCTTTTTAATGGTGGAGACATCTTACCACAACTACTGGGCTCAACTGATGATGTACAATTCCTGGCACCTTCAAGTAATGTACTTGCAAACTCACAACTGGCTTTCTGGATCGAAATTTAACACAGCTCAGATAAGACACAGGTCTGCAAAATAAACGTTTAAAAGATTTGGAGGGAAGGAGATAATTGGTTAATCATAGAATGATTTGGGTTGGAAGGGACCTTAAAGCCCACTCAGTTCCAACCCCCTGCCCTAGGCAGGGACATCTCCCACTGGATCAGGGGGCTCAAAGCCCCTTCCAGCCTGGCCTTGAACACCTCCAGGGATGGGGCAGCCAAAGCTTCCCTGGGCAACCTGGCCCAGGGCCCCCCACCCTCATCCTGAAGAATTTCTTCCTAATGTCTGATCTCAATCTCCCCCCTTCTGAGAGAGTTTTCTAACCAGACGCTGCAGCAGCATTTTAACACACAACAAGCGGAGCCCAACTCACCTGCAGTGGGCGGCAGCAGAACAAAAGCACGGCAGCAGGTGAGCACCAAGGCAGCAGAGGCCCCAGTGCCCACACAGGTATTCTGTTCCCACCCACTGGCTCTATGTGGGCTCACCTGAAGGCAAGACCGCGCCCTGCGCCCCACAGCCATCTCCAGGGGCGGCGCGGCAGAGGTGACAGGACACGCGGGGGGACCCCAGCCCACGGCACGGGCAGCCCCTCTGCAGGCACCACGGGAAGGAGAGTCATAGAATCGCTTGGTTGGAAGAGACCTTTGAGATCATCGAGCCCAACCGCACCCGTTCACCGCCAAACCAGAGCCCCGGGCGCACAGGTTCTGCACCCCAGCCCGGGGAGACTCACCCAGCCACCCCAACCGCCCTCCTCCCCTCCCCTCCGGGGTCACCCTACGGGCCCCGCTTCCGACCCCAGTGGTCCCACGGCTCTGCGGGACAGAGGGGGACACACGCACAGAGGATGCGGACACGCACGCGGATACAGACACACGCGCGGCACCATCGTCCCGGGGATGTCGCCGCTTCGCAACGCGTCCCGAAAAGGTGTCGCTTCTCCTCCGCGGTCGCCAGCAGTGCCCACGGGCTACGGGCTCCATCCCACGGGCAAAGCCCCCACCCAGCCGGGCAGGCTGCGAGGGGCCGGGGCAGCGCCAGCACCGTCCCCGGCACCAACCACGCGGGGGGCGGAGGGGGTCTTGTGGAGGCGCGAGGCTTCGGACGCACCGGAGCTGGGGAAGGGTCTGGAGCGCAGGGGGTCTTGGGAGCGCCTGGGGAATGTGGGGTCGTTCAGCCTGGAGAAGAGGAGCCCGAGGGGAGACATGGTTGCTCTCTGCAGCTCCCTGAAAGGAGGTTGTGGTGAGGTGGGTGTTGGGCTCTTCTCCCAAGAAACAAGGGATGGGATGAGAGGAAGTGGCCTCCGGTTGTGTCGGGGAGGTTCAGATTAGGCATCAGGAAAACTTCCTTCACCGACAGGGTTCTCAGGCACTGGAACGGCTGCCCAGGGTGATGCTTGAGTCACCATCCCTGGAGGTGTTTAAGTGATGTGGATGTGGTGCTTGGGGATGTGGTTTAGTGCTGGAGTTCGCAGCACTCGGTTAAGGGTTAGACTTGATGATCTTAAAGGTTTTTTCCATCCTAAAGTCTTCTGTGATTAAATAATTCTAAGCCCAAAGAACAAACCTCTACTACAATATGGAATGCAGTGGCAAGAGCAGGCTGCCCTGTATCATTTCTGCGTCCTGCTACTCCCAGTACATCCGTGTGTGTGGACACGTTTCCTGCCTCCCTTTGTACCCAGCTGGTGACTTGCTCTGGGGAACAAAACAGCTTTTATTTTGCTGTGTTTGCATCGTAGCCAATACAAAGGCATCTGGGCACACACCTGGCTTCTACAGTAACAATCCATGATAATCCTGTCACAGTAAGAAATGAGGTATCCTGTCAGTCTGTCATTTCAGCATCCAGCTTTTGTTATTTCAGGAATAAGGAATAGCCGTGGTTTTGCTGCAGTACAGTGGACATAGAAAACAGAAATATAACTTCTTGGTTCCTTTACATTATTTCAACTTATCAAAATTTGCAGATAGGTGCCCTTCCCTTGAAAAACATTGTCACATTATAGATGAACCTGAAAGCATTGACATCAATCTGCTCACTTAATCCAAAACCTCCTTAGCATTTCTGCAAAAGTTCTGGCCTTTCATTTCATTTTTATTCACTTTGCAGCCGGTTTCCTGGAGTACTGTTAAACTGATTTCACCAGTTATAGCAGCGGAGTTCGAGATATTAGTAACTTCATGGCATAATAATCTCTTGAGATTAAATCAGACTCCAGCTGCAGTTATCAGATGTGACAGGTAATGTTTATGATTTGTTGTGATTCATTGGAAAAATAAAATTTTAAAAAAGATAATCCAACATTTCTAGGCTTTATTTGTATTCAGAGAACATTTGACGTTCTGTTGGGCACCTGACTTAACTTCTGAGGTTACATTCTCCTTCCATCCCAGTTGCTCTAAGACTTTATCTTTCCTTCTCCCAATTCCTAAATCCTAGAGCTTTCCGGGTAAGCGGGCTTTGTCACAGTAAGAGCTACAACAACCTTTTGTGCTTCTACAGAGCGAAATGAGACCGGCATCTGAACGTCAGGGACGTTCTCTGCTGCTTTGCCAGGTGGGACACTGAGTTTGGGACATTTTTTTTTCCATCTCAGGAGGCAGATGTTAAGCAGTCTCCCAAAACAGGCACAAAACCTCTACACAGACTGTCCATAAATGCTGTCTTACTTGTCCATACACAGCTCTCTCAATTAATCCTTACATTGAAATTATTCTGGGACGTAACACGCAACACTTGACATGCAACATGCAAGATGTAACACGTTACACATAACAACACGCAACATTAAAGACGTAACATGCAACCTGTAACATACAACATGTAACATGCAATGCATTACACGAAACACATATCAGTCCTATGAGGAGTGGTTGAGGGAACTGGAGTTGTTTACCCTGAAGAAGAGGAGGCTGAGGGGAGACCTCATCACTGGCTACAACTGCCTGAAAGGAGGTTGTGGCCAGGTGGGTGTTGGTCTCTTCTCCCAAGTGACAAGTGATGGGATGAGAGGAAACGGCCTAAAGCTGTGTCAGGGGAGGTTCAGACTGGACATTGGGAAAAATTTCTTGTTGTCAGATACCAGCAGAGGCTGCTCAGGGAGGTGGTTGGGTCCCCATCCCTGGAGGGGTTTAAAGCATGGGTAGATGAGTTTCTCGGGGAGGTGGTTTAGTAGTGGACAGCTACGGTTGAACTCGATGGTCTCAGAAGTCTTTTCCAACCAGGCAATTCTGAATCACTTTGGCATGCAAGGGACCCCAAATGTGCTGCTTCTGGGGTGCCTTCTGAATTTTTCCAGATCAGATCTTCCCATGGCTGTTTAAGCAGAAGTTGGTCCCGCAAAGATGAGTTAGAAGGAGACACCTGAAGGTGCTCTATGACACTGGTTTGGCCCCACTTTTAAAGCAGAAATGGGCCCGGAAGAGGCTTCACTCTCCCAGTTTGCATATCGGAGAAGAAGTGTAAATAAGGGAGGGGGGAAGGGGTGGCAAAAAGAGAGTCGCATGTTCAGCAGACAACAGCTTGTCGCTGTGCTTGTACAGGATAAGTTACCTCCAGCAAATATATACAGTGCAAAAGAACAGAGTCAGGCCACCCAAATGAAGCAGCACCGAGTAAAAGCTTTGAGAAAAGGAGTTATTTCCACCTGTCTACATGGATCACGCATGAGTTTGCTTCTGCTGAAGAGAACTGATCCAAACTCCCCGTTCAATTCAAAGTGGTCAAAAATCCTTCGGTGAAGTGCATTCCGAATGTGCTAAGATGCACCCACTCTGGTTTGCACACCGGTACCCCTGGAGAGGGCAGCACTCGAGCACGCTGATCCAAGCTGCTCTGCCGAGCTGCAGCACTCTGCCTGCCCACCAATGGTCCCAGGGAGCACGGACAGCAGAGATCTGCCAAGGGGTTTTCCTAGAGTCTACAGACAGCTGGTCTCAACACTCATGGAAGCGTTTTCTTGGGCATTAACACAATGACTTAGAGTCTGCTTTTCTCTAAAGCTCTTTCTTTTCAAGCTGTGTGTTGACAGTGCTGTGCACCCCGGCCCAGCACCCCAGTTCACTGACAAGCTCCTGTGGCTGCACGCCTCCTGCTGAAATGGATTTCCAGTCCTTTAAGCACCTTCAGCAACTGCCCACAGCATCTGACACAGAATGCACACTGAAAACCAGCACCTTAATGTGTTACATCTCTGCTCGGACACTGCCCGTCAGCACCTCGTCAGCACAGCTCGGTGGCACTGAGGATTACAACCCATTAAAGCAGCTCCCACTGAGGAGAGACCCTTGGAATCGCTCGGTATCAGCCCCTCAGCACCATCCGGCTGTGAAAGGCCGAGTAAGTGCCAAACTACTTTGGAGACTGGAATGTAATTCCATAGCAGCAGTCACACTGACGGAGCTCAGCCTGGTGAACCTTGCCATCTGCAGGGGGTTTGTGGCAGAACATTGGCCTTCTCTCCTCTGACATTTCCTACTGAATGTGTCTCTGCCAGGATCAACAACTGCACCCACGGAATGTGCAGAAGGACGATGGGCAGGAGGTGACTGGCGCCTGGGCCACCTTTCGAAGGGGAACATGACAGTGCGGTTCCAAGAGGGATTTCCACCATCCTCACCTTCCTGGTGCTGGAAAAACCCAAGGGCAACCTGTGCAGACCTCACGGAGCCAAGGACAACTCAAGCAAACAGGAAAGACACTGAATGTGCCTGAGGAAAAGTGTATTTAAGGAGTGTGACCGTCCCCCAGTTCCTGAGGATGCCAGTCTGCCAATGATGATGCCAACAGCTTACGAGGATTTGAAAGCACAGAATGCGCAAAACAGAACTCACTTGCAAACAACCAACGCGTGCCAACACCTGGATTTCTCTCCAGCAGAGCAGATGTTCTCAGATAGAAATGCCCCTTACGCAGAAACTGCTCCACAGGTGCTCTGGGAGGTCTCACCCTCTCAGTGCTCCTTCACTCTCCAGCAGGGATGGGGCAGGAGTGACTCGTAAGCACGGCCAGTTTCTCACATCAGACACTGCCAGGAGCCCGTGCCACTCACTTTTCCATGCATCACCCCACAGACGAGCCTATTCTTAGCTCTCCAGGCTCTGTCCCACCCACCTTCCACCCAGAGCCCCTCCCAGTACAGAGGAGGCTTTTCCTGGTACTGACTCACGGGAGGAATCAGCGCTCGGCACAAGGCAGCAGTGCTCTCCACAGTAGCACTTAGCTCAGAGGATTTTCAGCTTCCTACGGTCACCCCAGAGGGCAGCGAGCGTTCAGGGAGCAGGAAGGAATCTCCTGGAAAAGCCACCCAGCTGGCACACTCTGCCCAGGGTCCGGTCCCTTTCACAATCGCTCTCAGCTCACAGCCCAGCCACTCTTTGCACTCCCCTTTCCCTCTTCGTGGAATGTTGGTGCCTGACACCTTTCACTGCCTGGTGAATCTACTGATATCGTGATTCAGCTTGGTGAACTTGTACTGACATGAAAACAATCAGCTTTGCAACCACCAAAGAGAAAGGGTTGATTCCTGTGTTTCACATCCTAACCGATGCTCACTGCCCCACTTTGCGGGCCTGTTTATTCTGCAAGCTTTTTTAACCTGTTCTCCAATGGCCCAGACGTCAGTCATGAAGTCCTGGCCCTGACAGAGCTCCTCTGCCTGGACAGGTCCCTGTCAGGTGGAGAATCTCCAACCTAAATCAGAAGCAAATGCATGACCACTGCCACTATTCTCTCACAAACTCTGATGACGCAGGCAGTAGAGATTGCACACACCAACACAGCATAAAATATCAAGGGCTGTGTTTACCGAACCGTGATCAGACTCACAACAAAACCCTTCCAAACTCTTTGTTTTTCCCATTTGGATTTTATTATCCCAATGCCAAACCCAGACAGGATCAGGATCACGACCTTGACTGGATCAAGACACCTTTAACCTGGTTCAGACCAGCTCTCACTCGATCACGGTGGTTCGCTGGGGAGTTGAAAAATGGCTCCTGTAGCAGCCACTGGATTTTCACATCACATGCTCTGGCTGCTGCGCTGAGGGAAGGCACCGACTGCTGTTCAGGAACCCAGCAGGGCACAACAAGGCAGGGTTTTAATGCCTTTTAAAAAACCTATTTGCCACTGACAAATGCCAAACGGTAACTCAGGAGCATCAATACTTTTTCAGAGCAGAACAGTGTCTTCTCAGGCCCCTGAAACCCTGGGTTATCTGTTTTAAGCTCGCACTACAAGGTCTTGAAGGCATTTGCTTTGCACAAGCTCCTGCTGCCAGTTTAGAGTACGGCTGCTGGGCACGGAATTGAAGCGTGCTTTGTGCTTACCAACTGTCTGCAAGGGTCAGCAGATTTGTTACAAACAAAGTAGTGGCGCCGCGAACCTATGAACTGCTGTGATCTGTCCGAGTATGTGGCCAACCTGGCACACAAAGGCCAGGTTTTAGCACTGCCTTGTTATAGCACAGATGTTCACCAGAGAAGCACCTGAACATTCCCACAAGAAAGGATGCTGAGCTCTCGCCACACTGTCACCAACAGCAGGAGAGAGAAGTGCCATTATTTCCAAAAACAAAACAAGTCCCACAGCTCTGTTGGGAAGGGGAAAAGGGACCACGCCAAGGCCTGCTTAGATTTGTGGGTTGGTTGCCAAACCAGAGGCCGACACGCTGGGACAAACCTGGCTGGGTGAACTCCTGCTTTGTCTCCAGCAGCGACCCTGGAGGAGCCCACGGCCCTGCCCGGGCAGGGCTCAGGCGCCCTTGCCGAGGCCCTTCTGCAGCAGGATGGTGACACCAACACCAGCGCTGTGCTCACCTACACCAACACCGCAGAGGGCACAGAACCCGTCCCTGACGTCCTCGGCAGCCCCAGCCTGAACACCTTCACCCTTGAGCTCCCCGACCTCTCCGAGTACGTGGTGATGGGCGGTTGCCCCAAAGAAGGAGTGGTGGTGGTGGGACTGGGGGACAGCGAGGACACCCATCCCTGGTGTCTCTGACGCCCCCAGCTCAACCACCTCTCTCACCAAGTTCCTTGTCCTCCTGCGCACAGGGCCGAGGGCGGCTGCACCACAGCGCGACTGGACGCAGCGGTACCGGGAGACGCCGACCCCTCCTGGAGCGCTGCGGCCATGTTCCCCCTGCTGGACACCGAGGGACAGTTGGGCGCAGTGGCAACGGTGCCCCCAACCTGGCTGGCAGGGGGGCCCGCGGAGCCTTCTCAGGACAGCCCTGCAGAGAATCCCCGACAGTATCCCCTGGAGGTTGCCCCCGCTGAGCCCTCTGCGCATCCCGCTGCTGAGCCCCCTGCACAGCCCCCCGGCTGCTCCCCAGCGGGTGAGGGGGGTGGCAAGCGTGCCAAGCGCCCCGCGCCGGCCGGCACCACCAGGGTACCAGAGACCTCCTCGCGGGACAACATCCCACCCATGAAGAGGCAGAGGGTGCTGTGCCGGGGGGCCGAAGGCTCGCAGGTCCGGAGCAAGGGGCAGCCAGACACCAACGTGCCCAGCGCGATACTCAAGCGGCCCAGACGCCCCGGGGACAACGGTGGGCAGAGTGCCCCACGCCAGCCACTCGCCTGCCCACCTCGCCCGCTCCTCAACAAGATCCCACGGAGCGCGGAGCCCTGCGCCCTGCGGCCCCAGGACCAGATGCTGCCCGAGAAAGACCGGGCCAAAGCGTGGCAGGGGCCGACGCTGCCCCCCAGCCAGCTGAGCTCCATCGGGACCTTCCACACGCTGGGGCAAAGAGAGAAGGTGGTGGGGCCGGTGCGCCCACCGCCCCCTCCCCAGCCCCAGCCCGGCCCCACACAGCCCCCCAGGCTGCCCTGGCCCCTGCCGGCTGCCCCCAGACCCAGCGCGGGGCCGGCTGCCTCCAAGCCCCTGACCCATGGCCGCAAGGAGACGGTTCCTGCAGCCCCACCGAGCAGTGAGGCGCACACCGAGGCTGCCGCCCGAGCCAAGCAGCCGAGCTGGCCGTGCCGGTCACCAAGGCTGCCCCTGCCGGCGCCCATCGAGCCCTGACTGCCTCACGTTCTCCCCAACTCCGTGCAACACCCCAAGCCCCTCTGGACACTGGCCAAGCCCACCCCGCTGGAGGAGCAAGAGGAGTCGGTGCTCATCACGGCCGAGCAGCAGCCTGAGCGGGAGTGCATGAAGCACGTGGCCCAGGAGCAGCGGCGGCAGGTGGCCCTCATCACTGGCCCCGACCTCTCCGAGGACGGAGTGGGCCACCGACTGCAAAGGCTGCTCGAGAGCCAGGCTTAGAGACAGCCAGCGCGCACGGCCAGCAGTGACCCAGCGGGCCGGCACCATCCCCTCGGGGACGGGACAGCCCTCTGCCCCACAGGCAGGGTCACCTTGCCAAGAGCAGAGAGAGCCACACCTCACCTGTTGGCTCAGTTATAGTAGACCTTTTGGAAAAACTTCAAATGGCTTTCTTAATCAACTGGGGATTAAGTATTGGTAGATACGGGCTATTTTAATTGTGTGATCCACTTCAATAAATTGGAATCATAGAGTCATAGAATGGTTGAGCAGAGACACCTCCCACTAGACCACCTTGCTCAAACCCTCATCCAACCAAGCCCTCAGCACCTCCAGAGATGGGGCAGACGCAACTTTCCTGGGCAACCTGTGTGAGTTCCTCGCTTCCTTCACCGCGAAGAATTTCTTCCTCATGTCTAATTTGAATCTTTCCCTGTCTAATTTAAAGCCGTTCTCCCTCGTCCTATCACTACACGCCCTTCAAACAAGTCCCTCTCCAGCTTTCCCACAGCCCCCTTCAGGTACTGGAAGGATGTTCCAAGCTCTCCCCACAGCTTTCTCTTCTCCAGGCTCAACAACCCCAACTCTCTCAGCCTCTTCCATATCCTTCTTACGTTGGAGGCTCCAGAATTGGACACAAAACTCTAGGTGGAGTCTCACTCGAGCAGAGGAGAGGGGGAGGATGCCCTCCCTCACCCTGCTGGCCACGCTTCTTTGGATGCAGCCCAGGACACCACTGCCCTTCTGGGCTGTGAGCCCACGTTGCCGGCTCGCGTGGAGCTTCTCACCAACCAGCACCCCACGTCCTTCTCCTCAGGGCTGCTCTTAATCACCTCTTCCCCCAGCCTGTACTGAAACCACAGATTGCCCCGACCCAGCCGCAGGACCTTGCCCTTGGCCTCCTGAGGGTCACAGAGACCCACTTCTCCAGCTTGTCCAGGTCCTAAAGGTAATCAGTATCAAGTATCTCTGGTCCTATTTTTAAGAAAAAATGTGGCACTTGATGGTCTGTGGCTCACACTTATGATTTCAGAAGTTTAAGCATTGAAAAAGCCTTCCATTCCAGGGCAGCCAAGCAAAACCTAAAAAGGAAGCCCACACACCTCAAGGAAATTCAAGCCGATAGTGTAACTGAGCTGAATGTATAAACTTCACACTAGAGCCACCAAGAGTGAAATGGCTTAAAGTCAAGCTAAAGATGAGAAGTGGTGTCCCAAGGAACATTTCTCCTTCACCCTGAGGATCAGCGTGGCGCTGTGCCATGAACCTGGATGGGCAGAAGCCGCAGGAGTTTGCTGCAAGCCGGGGCGTTCACCTTCTCGCAATGCTCCTTCGGGTGTGCAGCTTGGTGCGAGCCTCCAGCCAGCCCCTGGACAACCACCATCCACAGCATCCAGCTAAAGACTCTTGCCCGTGCAAAACCTGCAGAGGGAACAGTCACCAAATGAGGTTCAGCATCACAACGCTGCACCACAACACGAGCGGCAAAAAGAGACCAAGTTTCCTTTTCATCACCTGGAGCAGCAGAACAGGAGATATCACTCAGCCCAACAGGGAACACATCCCATGGATAACCAAGTCCTTGCAAAAACCTGTAATAGGCATTAGTACTGCTATGAAGACTTTTGGATTGAATCCTTGAATAAACACTGCTACAAAAGTCAGATCCAATTCCAAAATTGCTACTGCAAGTTCCACCTCAGCTACTACAACGCCTTTAAAAAACAGTATACACATTCCTCCAGGCAGAGATAGCCCACCTGAGCAAATTTAACTATCAACAAAAAGCCTAAATTACTCCCTGGGACAGCATGCCAAATAATAGAATATGGATATTTTGTACATATTAGCACAACTCTTTGTTTTACAAAAGACCTACAGGTTAAATACAAAGAACATTATCAGTTTTGGGCACAAGCACAACCAATTTTTATGCCTTGCCAGAAATAATGACTAACTAGGGCAGCATTACCCTACAATCGCTTCCATAAATTCTGCCTTTACATCTAAGTCACAACAAAAGAAAGAAAACTGATATAATAACAAGAGCATGTTTCCTGTTAAAGCTTTCTTAAAGCAAGGTGAGGACAAAAAATGATTCTCTAAAGCCAAGATATTATTGTTTATTCGGAGAACCTGAATTTATCTCAAATGACACACAAAGTTATACTCAGAAATTTACTGTATTAAACTGCAATCCAATGGACAGGCAAGGGGCAGCAAAAGTCTTCCCTGAGAAATCTCAACACACACAATTTCACTGCTGGATTACTTATTCCACAAAATCACCTTACAGCGCGTTCCCCATGTTAACCTTGAAAACAACCACAGTATGAAAGATACAAATCTTCTACAGATAAACATATACATATATAAAGATGCAACTACTTGTTGCAACCTTGTTTTCAGGAATAACTTGTAAATAAATATTAAAGCAGAAAGAAACATGAAATATGATGCTGAGCCTCAGAAGAAATGAGGACCTGCGCTTCAACTAAGACTTTAGTTTGTAAATGACCAAAATTATGGTGCTTCTGATAAAGCACTTGTTTAATTACATGTACCAAGCAGGATATTTCCTTATTTTCACAATACAGCATGGATTTTACTCCTATTTTATTTACAAAGATGTCACTCAGTAAATAAACAGCTAAGAAAACCTAATAAAGATTTGCAGTGTCAAATAATCTACAATAATATCATTAACGTGCAACTCTCAGGACGGGAAGAGGACAATTTGCCTAAGACCACGCCCTAGAAACTGAGTTACCTTCTCTGCTCTTTCTCCCAAAGGCACCCTCGCTGCTCCAGCTCATCCCTCCACTCGGAGCTTTCCACATCCCCACACATTTCCTCACACGCACAAAGCTGCAGAACGAGCCACGCCTCATCTCGATGGCTCTGCCAACCTCAGCAACACAGGACTGCGTTCTATGAACACGTTCTGACCCTGCGAAGCCAAACAACACAGCAAATAGATTTGATCTCTTTCCTATAAGACAGATGCCAGCGGCCCCCACAAACACTGAGGAACTGAAACACAGCAAACGCTTCTAAAACCTCTGCCCTTCTCTACACCGGGAAGCACGTGGGGTGACCACAGCTCACAGAGCCATTCAGGTTTTGCCCAAGCAATTTATTCAAGGAGCTCCTTTATTACTTCTACCGGCCACTCTAAAATGGGCCTCCAGCCAAACATGCCCTTAAAATATCTCCACAATTAAAACAACGTTAAGGAAGTGGTGTAACTCTTGCATTAGAGCCCCAGTGACTTTGCAGCAGCAAAAGTGGCAAGCATGACTTTTACAACTATGAGTGGCACTCGGTACCCATCAGCAGTCATTTCTGGTCCATTTCAGAAAATGAGCAACCTCACCTGTCTTTGGCAGAGGGCAGCTGCTGTTAAGTAAGTCTTCCAGAAATGAAAATATTGGGCCAGTGGTATTTAAAGCATAGTCAACACACCCATTTTTAACGGCCTCTTTCCGAGCCCAAATACGTATCTGCAATAAAACAAGGAAAAGTTATTTTAGATAACCCTCACATTTCCATTTTCTTTGCTGCTCTTCTGTGAATTACTGTTTGAAAATGCTGTCTGCCCACAGCAGACCACCTAATGAAGCTTTTAATGAACAAATCCCAACTCAGGTTTTGCTGGGCCTGACAGAACGTGGCACAGAGCCTAAACCTGCCAAAATCTAGGAGAGTGCAAGAAGGGCCAAGGCCTGAATCCAACTGTATATTGCTGGAACAAAGAGACTCCTGGCTTTTTCTGATATTATATGGGAAATGTTGTACTTAGAATCACACATCTTAAGCCAATGTATTCTGTCAGTCAGTCTGGGTAACCAGCTTCCCTTCAGATCACCACTTTTTCGCTGAAGAGAGAGATATAGAGTACCTGTGGCCTCCTCTGGGTGTTGAGCTGATTCATGAACACATTTTCCAGAACAGACTGTCTCCTTCACATGTAGGAGATCGAGGAAGACGAGCCCATATGGCCTCGCAGAAGACCCAGGGGTCTGATTCTCATCTCCCAGTGTCTTTTTTCTAACCTAATTTCACCAATACCGGGAAGTCCAAAAATGCTTATTCATTTTCACTTAAAAATACAAGTAAAAATACATAGCTTGATACTTCAAATACCCACTGAATTCAAGCTTTCACTTAGTCACCCCAAAGTGAGTAATAGTACCCATACTACTAAAATCCGATTTATCTCACAGAAGGAATAATCTAGGAGGTTTCTACGTTTACTGGTGCAGTACAGCCGTAATACCAGAGGTCGTGGTAACAAAGCTCACTGCTTTGTTGAAATGGAGAAATATAATTTTCAGAAGAGCTCAGCTATATTTTTTTCCGGCCGTAACAATTTTGCACTCTCAGAACTAAATAAAATTGAGACAAACATTGGAAGTGTAGTAAACATCAAATTCACTAAAGGTGTGTGCGTAAATTCCCAGTGGAAGTGCAAACCTGGTATTTATTTCCCTATGATTTTCACCTCCACACCCAAAAATCTTTCCTTCTGCCTTCCTTATTTTCACACATAACTCACAGCTCAAGTCAGCTGATGACAAACGGTTCAGAAAAGGAAATACATGAACAGGATAAAGATACCGAACAGTGTAAGGACAACTGCCCGGGCTTAACGATTACGGGTTGTTACTCAGGATCTGTGAAAAGTCTTAGTTCCAAGTTACAATCAGAGGAACCCATCGTGTCAAATTGATTACTTAGGTGGGTCCAGCACTCTTGCTGACACTGCCCAAATAAAAATCAAGAAAAGGAGAAGAAGAAACGTTCTCCTTTTTTGTTTCATCTCCCCCTTTACCTCTTATCCCCCAAAGAAAGGGAAAATCATACCAAAAGCCCAGGAAGACACAAAACCCAGCAGATGTATCCTGGGATGTTATGAAGGAAAGGGAAAGAACGCGTTTCTAGACATTCTAAACCAGAGAAAACAAAACTCCAGACACAAATCTTTCCTTTAGGAAAGCAAACCAGCCAGGCCTCTGGCAAGAAATTTATTCTACTGCATCACAAAGAGACAACTTGGCTGCACAGATTCGGGTTTTACAAGCCCTGGCGTTGTAATTAGATACCCCAAATTAGTCATTGGCCAGAAACTAATCAAAAGCTCTCCCCACTTAATGTTTTAAAGGTAACGGTAGCATTTAGCTGGAGAGTTACGGTTAAAACATTTTAAATTCACATAACTATTTCCGATTGTAAAAAAGACCCTCACCTGCACTATTGTGCTGGAAACACGAGTACCACCATGGAATTGAAGTCTTATTTTCCTAACAGGATTTTTAAAAGCGCATCTCGTTGATGCTTTGGCTGGATGATGTCCAAGCTGAGCGGTGATCTGCTGTGCTGCCTTCAGCAAGAAATGAAATTTTGGTCATATGTAATATGCAGGGGATAAAACACACAGATTTTCTTCCTCAAATAGCAATCCCTTTGAATTTTTATTTATCACGAGCCACCACAATTGTGACTGACGTAGCTCCTTTTCTGTATGCTGCATTCAAATGGCAATTCCAATTCCCACAAGAGGGAATCCAAGTTCACCAAAGATAAGCTTTTCCTTAGAGTTCAGCGGCACTCAGCATTAACTGCTTTCCTCAGCAAGAAAGCACGTGGGGCATCTTTTTACTTCTATAATCTGTATTAATATGGGTTTGGGTTAAAACTTTCTAGGACCAAAAATCCACAATAAAAATACGAAAAAAATCCTTCATTAAAGGTGCAAAAAGGGGAATTGTGAAAAAAAAATCAATGTTCAGAATGCCTTTTATAGTCTTCATATTTTGAGAATTCAGCATTAAGACGTCAAAGAGAGCTCGACTCAGGCAAAGTAATAAAACATGCGAAGATCTTTTTTCTTGTTCTCTGCAGATCAGCAGCAGCAACCTGGGGCAGGGACACACGGGCAGGGACACGGGTGCGCACAAAGACACGCGAACGAATACACGCACAGACACGCACACACGAGCACGCACACACACACGCGCGCATTCACCGCCCCGTGCGGGACCGGGGGGTGGGGGAGGACACGCTCAGCACGCGGGGGCTGTGGCTGCGGGACCTCTCGGCCCGGGGTTCCCCGGACCCCCCCGGCAGCCCCATCCCGGTATCCCCTTCCCCCTCCCCTCTGCCCCCGCACCCTCCCCGCTCTGTGCCCAGCACTAACGCTAAAGCAGGGGCCGTACCTGCGGGCTGATCCATCGCAGTCCTTTGCCAACACAACTGCCCGCTGTTCCCACTCGCCACGCAACATTTTCAATCACAAGGCGATGTTCCAGCGCAGTCGCTCCTGGCAGTAAAAGCTCTGCCGTCCCCACCCGGGCCCGGGGGACGTGCTCGGCCCTCGCCCAGTCTCCTCTTCGCTGGCGTTTTTGGCTTCTCCCCAGTGCCGAGGGGTCCCGGGGCTTCGCTCCCAGACCGGGCACGGCGCCGCGAGCCCTCAGGGTACGAGTGCGGTGCCTTCGCTCAGAGAGAATCCAAGCCCCGCTTCCCAGTCCCCACCCGCTGTGTCCAGGGCCGGCACTTCAGCCTGGGAAAGGCTGGAAGCGGGGGGGGGGAGGCGGATGGACAGGGACCCTGCCCACCGGGCCGGGGAGCGGGGGAGCAGCCAGGGCTCCCGAGCTTCGGGCGGCGATGCCGGGGGCTGAGCCGGGACCGCCCCCCCGGGGCCCCCGCCCCGCTCGGTAACACCGAGAGCTCACTAAATATTGCCGGTAAGTTGATCCACGCCCGTGACTGTTACAGAGAACAAAGAAAAAAGGTCCTGTTTCTCCATCAGGCAGCAACCAGGCGCCACCCAGAGAGCCCTCACCCTGCGGGCATCGCAGAGGAAAAGCCTCCCTTCTGCTGCCAATGATGCGCTCCGCCCGCATTCCCCGCTGAAGACGTTTTATCATCAATCTAAGGAATCGTCCCAGTAGTTCCAAAGTGGTCACAAAGCTTTTCTGTCTCCAACCAGAATCCTTCCAGGAGGAGCCTTGCTTTCAAAGCTGCTGACGAGAGCATTCCGCGGTAGAGCAGGGCAGAACGGCCACTGCCGCTGGTAATGGCCCATCGTGCCTGCTAATGACCTGCGAGGAACAGGAGCAAAGGAATGAATACAGCTCCAGGGGCATGGAATGGCACCTTTTGAATGCAAAGGAGCACACACAGGAACAGAGAGACGAGACTCATTGAGAACCTGCTCTGCAAAATGTGGTGAGTATACTGGGTTTTCTGGGTATTTAGTTTCTTTCTTATATTTAAGCGGAAGATGTCTGGTCACCACCTGTGACATTTACTTAAAAAAACCCAACAGATTCAAAGTCTTATTGATACAAGAAGTGGTTGTTTTTGCAGAGAATGGAATATTTTGATTTAAGCAGAGTTGTTTTTCTGTAGAATTAGTTTTCTAACTAACTTCAGTCCAGCGATATCTCAGTGGCACTGTTTTTAAGTTAGACAGACACAGACTGTTCCTCTGATCTAGTCTGTTTTTTTAAAAAGTGCTGTACCCAGTAAATGTTTTTATTTGTACTTCTCTAAAAATTCCAAGGCCAAACAGAGAGCTGGCTCTGAAACTCTAATTAGCGGAGACGGACTTGGCTTTGTTGAAGTTCATAATGAAATTAGTCCTTGGAAAGTAGTAGAATTATGCAGGGAGAATTTATACACATCCATGTAAGGTGGATATATATTCTGTCCCCAGCCGCCCAGCGCTGAAATAATGCAGCTGCTTTCTAAGACTCCAGAACGAGTCTTAGTTTATTTTCCAGCATTTCCAGTATCATTTCGTGACCCGGGTGGGACCTGCTTTCAGGATTTCGAATCTGTGGGGGTCGAGGACCCTCCAGCCAGCAACCAAGGACTTCTCGGGGGGATGGTGGTGGTGTATTTCCCCGGACCGTGTGGTGGGAGCGAGGGTTCCACTGCGAAGAATTAAAGAATTAAAACATCCTTTCTTGGTTTTGGTTTGATTTGGTTTCCTGCTTGTGAATCGGAGACGAAAGTCCTGCAGGGTTGGGCTAGAAGGATACCTACTTTGGAATTTGATATATAATCTGGATTTGGGGTTGGAATTTGATATTTGATATGTAATCCAGGTTTTGGGTTGGAATATAATGGCAATTTTGGTTTCGGTTTCCTTGTGATTTGTAATTGTCTGTGATTTGTGAACAAAAATGGAAAAATACATCCATTGGAGGGGTTATAAACATGCAATATTACTACAGCAACTTTAAAGTGCTCTTAATATGTGCTTAAATACCTGTTATGTTCATCGGATGCTTCCAAAACGTGCATAAAGTGATTTGCACTAAGAAGCAATAAACATGACCGCCTATTTTTTACCTTTAATAGCTGTTGTGGCAAGAATAAAACATGCACTTGCTGAATAAACTGTGGTATTTTAAAAAGCGCCATTGGCTCGGGAGGAGGGGCGGAGCTGCGCGGTGGGAAGGTTGCTCAGCCTTCTCCTCAGCTCAGGCTGCGGGCGGGGGCTGGGACAGGTGAGATGTTGTGTCCGGGGGCTGGGGACAGGTGAGCTTTTCCCAGGAGCAGGAAGATGGTGTCTTGGTGGTGCCACCTGCACCGCTTGCAGTACCGGTGGGTGCTTGGAGGTCCCAAGACACTTCAGTCTTTCTCCTGTCACGTTGTACACTGCTTGCTGTTTGGCTCAAAAAGGCCACCTCCTCCCAGAACAGGCAGATACTTACCTTTTACAGGGAGATGCTTGACCACTGCTGTGTGGCTGTTGCTGAAAGAACATAGTGCAGTCTTGAAAAATCCCATTGTAGCAGTCACAGCAGAAGATCCAACAGGTAAAAAGGAAAGGGAAAGCAGAACGTTGCTTTTTGAAAATTTGTTTACAAAGTACTTCTTAAAACCAAAGGAAAAGATGTAGAATGAAGACAGAAAATAAAAGAATAAAACAATGAGAAAAACATATGTTTTTTAAACTGTTTTTACCCTTTTGTAATGGCTGAAGGTTTGTGGTCCTGTGGTATTGGTTGTTTTTTTTCTGGACTATATGCTTGTTCTAGAGTTCTTGCTTAAGTTGTACCTTTCATTATTTAAACCAAAATTGCATTACTACCTCCAAAATAGCCTTTGTACTGACGTGATCAGATACAGTGGGCAATGGCTGCTGTCTCTGCTTGAGGGGGATAAAGACCGAGTACGCTTCAGGTTCTGTCATTTAGATGCTCTGCTGCAAACGAGTGATGCAGTGCTGCATCTTCCTTGTGTAATGAATGAACAACTAAAGCATCTGAAACAAATGTGTACTTAGAACAGTCTGATTTTGGAGCTGGAAGAAAGAAGCTGCTGTGATTAAGTGTTCTGACATTCTCTGGAAGGATCTGCAGGGTGCCGCAGGTTATGAGGATAATAAACCTAAATCTCAGTTTGTTTACACTGGTAGCTGGTGGTTTCTCAATGTCTTTGTCTTGTTTGGGGGCAAGTCTGGCAATAGTTGTCTGCTGCAACTGAACAAAGAAGCAGTGTTTCTTGAGTATTTGAGAGACAATAATATATTGGCAAAAGGTAGTGTTTACCAGGTAGTGGAGAAAAGGAACTTTCCAGTAACTCAGCTTTGAAATCCTAGAGGCAGGAAAGATCTTTTTGGTTTTTATCCCCACACGTGCTCTCCTTTTCCCATGCTTGCTCTGTTGTCCTGCTTTAGTTTCTGCTTTTCAGTGCTTCCAAATACGTAGAAACTTATGTTTAATCCTACAGAAATGAAAATGTAAACAGAAAGAGGTTTGCACGCTCTGGATCTGTAGGAAGGGTGTGTTAATATTGATACCTTCTGACACTGAACCACGTAGTTGCATCTTCTGAGCTGCTGTTTCAAGTTCTTGTCCCACAGAGATAATTATGCAACTGCTTTGACTGCACTTAGTGTTTTTGAAGGTGTTATTAACAGTCTTGTGAGCTGGAAATGCCAAATAGAGATAGTTGTTGTTTTGGTCTCTGTGGTGACCACAGGATCCTGAAAATTAAGCAAGATCTCTTTGCCTTCCTCGGGCCCTGGGTTACATCTGGGCCCTGTGGCTGTGGGCTTACAACTTAGAAAAGTGTTTCTGCAGGCGTTATAGGAAACCTTGTGCAATATAAAGCATAAAACCCAGTTCAGTAATTATGAGAGAGGGTCTGTGGTAGTGTTCAAGTAGAGAAAGCTTTTCTGTTGATTTTAACGAGGTTTATAGAGATTAATTACACTTTATGAATTACTCCAAAGGCATTTGATAAAGAGTAGTTTGGTCTTCCTCCGTAAAGTGTCAAAAGAGTGCTCTTGTTGTATGACAATTACTACTCCTGAAGACAATGTGAGTTATGAGATGGTGAAGTTGTGCCTTGGTGCTTGTACTCGGTATCTTCTAATGAAGACAAATTTTTAGTTTTCCACAGAGGCACAAGGCAAAGCCTTTGAAGCACTATAGAATTCTGTGTACAGGAGAGTAATGTCTTGGAGGGAAGGTGTGTTTCCAGTAGGCCTGTGTGTGACATATTGAATGTGTCTAAATGGGCACCAGCACAGCCCATGGCCTGGGCAGTTCAACCCACGCGGCCAAATAAATCTACCTGATCAGTGCTGATGATTGGAAAGAACTGGAAATTTCATTTACTTTGAAGAATGCAAATAATCTTAATTTAAGATTTATTTTTTTTACTTCTTAAGGATAAATAGAAAGACTCAGGAGTACATGATATTGATTCTGAATGCTGAATTCTGAAAGCGTGCAGACATGAATTGAAATCTGGAACCATTTTTGCAGCGTTCTCTTACACAGAATGTTGATGCATCGTGCCCTGTGTCTGGCATCCATTTCTGGTTCCTGCATTGTCTCTTAGAGAAAAGTGGGTTTGCTGGTTGAAGGCCAAGCTCTGTGTCATCTTATACCTCTTTCTCTTCACACAGCGTGCAGCGGTCTGTGGGCTCTGGCACTTGTGGGGATCGGGGCTGGGTAGCCGTGTGGGCAGGACTGATGTGGCTGTGCCTGCTACCGTAGAAGTGCTCAACTTCAGCCACAAACAGCATCATTTAAGGGAAGAGCCTCGGGGGAACAATTTTTGCCTTGCATTGCCTGTATGGGGTTGGCTGAGTGCTCGGGATTTTACCCCTCTCAGAAGCATTTCAGGCATTTAATTGCTCTGTCAAAGGTGAAGGCAGAGACCTTGATGGGCAAGGGGGAAATAACTATGGGTGTCGTAGCAGATTGATTCCTGAGCCTGAATGGCAGGTTTGGATTGGACAATGTGATTGGAAATGCTGTCTTTGCAGGCATATTTAGGCCTCTGGGTTGAGTCTGAAGCTTTATTAAACTTGCACCCCTCTATCCCTTCTTCCACATCCCGTTCTCCAGTAATGTTTCATATACTTGCTGAGCGTGATGGAAAGAACAAATCGGAATTGCTGTGCTCTGATGGTACTTGAGGAGCTCAGAGAGCAGACTTTGCACATTCGTGTTAATAGTCTTTTCTTAACTTGCAAAAGGCTGCACCTTTTCAGGAAAGTTAATATATTCAAATTGTTGCGTTATTTAAAAATAATTAAAAAGGATCAGCTCGAAAGAGGTGGTCTGTGGGAGGTCTGGCTGATGGACAGATGCAACTTCAAGTGTAGTCAACAAATTCCATGCCCGACCTTATTGTAGTAGGGGTTTTGATTCCAGTACAGTTGATACTCAGAATGCAGTGGTGTTTATTGTGTCACTGAACAGGAATTACCCAAAGTTATGACAAAAATAGAGCAGCATTTTTTTCCCTAAAATTAATATTTAGCAGGATTAAAATAAATGAAGGGGTGAAGGAGGCTATTGTGTATAACACTGTTTGTGCTTTAGGACAAGAACGTGTGGTACATGTCTTTCTGTTACAGGCTTGGATATCCAAGGTGCTGACATAGTAATTGAAAACCCCTTCTGAAGGCACTTGTTTCACTTTTTTTGAACAGTGCTGTCCAGTTTCAGTTATTCTTGATAATGAAAGCGCCCCTTTTGTTCTTGAGGAGTGAATTGGCATCTCTTCCAGTGAATATCCAAAGTCAAGCCTAATGTTTTGAGCTCGGTTACATACCTAATGATGTTTTGTCTTGAGACAGTCAGCAGTTCAGGAAAGGTTGAAAGTGATCCATTTTGCCTGAGGATGTCTTTCTCTTTTTGTACTTGAAGTGACAAAACTGCCCCCATCGTGCAGTGACACGGAACTTATAGTTTATAGCGGCTTCCTGACCGTTAATGCCGCTTTGGCTGAAGCACTTGTAGGGAGGTTTTCTGCTTGCTCTCTGCATGTGCCTTGTTTAGGATTTGATAGGTTGCAAGTTTGGTTAAAGTTAAGATGAACTGTTCCATCTGTGTTTTCAAGTTTCTTGCTTGTTTCTAATGGCAAAATAGAGGAAATGGTAAGGTGTTACTGACCTTGGCTTGCACTGGGAATGGCAGCAGCCCACTTTTGGTGCACTGTAAATATTCTGTATACTTAAGGTGAAAGTGGATTTATTCTCAGTTCCCCTCTGCTACTGTTTATCCCAAAACTCAAAAGTCAGCTTCCTGGTTTGTGGTTGGGTTTTGGTTCTTAGATTTCCTTGCCACGCCACACCCCCACAGGTTTGTGGGCATTTTTTCCCCAAACTGCTTCTGTGGTGAGTACTGCGGAGATGCTGAGTGGCTGCATGTTGGAGTGCACCCTGTGATGATGAAGGGGTCATTGCTTGGGAGGTGAGTTCCTGCCTGCCGAATAAGCACTCACTGTTCTGTACCTTGCTAGAATTAGTATCTTATTTTATTAAAACGAAGACTTTGGGAAAGTGCGTGTCCGTAACTCGGTTTGGGTTTCAATACTTCAGATGACTGCCATAAAAATAATAATTTCCTGTGTCCAGTGACCATGTGCTTTCATATTTTTGTTGTGAGGTAACAAATCGTGATAGATTCCATCTTACACACGGTTTCTGAGTTGAACAAGAAGCTGGAGATTCCCTTTGAAATAAGTTGTTTCCAAAGGTCAAAGATTGCTTTATAAAGCAGACTTGTAACCAAACCAGATTTTCAGATGAGCCCAACAATGCAAAGTCTGTGCCTTTCCACAGCTGAACAAAGCTGTAGGAAAGCTCGTATTAGTTTTCCTGATTTACTCCTCATTTCAGTGCCAGATACTTCCAGGTTCACTGTATTTGGCATTACAATAAAGGTTTTACACAGAACACTAAACGTTGACTTTGACTCGTTCCTGTTGTAGAAGTGGTCAAAGTGTGTCTTGTTGACTTACGAAGTTTTCCAGTCACTGCCTGTTTGAAATAGTTGTGCCTTTCATTGCTTTTCCCCTGCCCTGCAGAAAAAGTTGCCCTGAGAACTGAGTACTAAATTGGAAGTGACCTTCCTTGCCTTCAGTTATAAATAGCAACAAGAATGAAGGGAATTCCCCTGCCACCAGTCCCCATTTGTGGCTTTCTGTTTTGGTTCAAACCATGTCTTCCAGTGCCCTTGGGCTTCCAGCCCTCAACATGCTACAACAGATTGGGTTGTATTCCAGCAGGGATGTGCTTGAGGTCATGAGCAGGTGAAGGTGCTGTGGTACAAGGGCCTTCTTTTGCTTTCTCTTTTTTTTTTGTCTGGGGGTTAGCAGAATTAGAGATGCTGCAAGGTTTATTGAAGCAATGGCCTTTGGAGAAGAGCAGGTGTCTTAAAGCTACGTCAGGGAAAGTTTAGGCTTGATGTGAGGAAGAAGTTCTTTACTGAAAGGGTGATTGGCCATTGGAATGCGTTGCCCAGGGAGGGGGTGGAGTCGCCGACCCTGGAGGTGTTTAAGGGGAGATTGGATGTGGCACTGAGTGCCATGGTTTAGATGATGGTTGGTGTTAGTGTTGGGTTATAGGTTGGACTTGATGATCTCAGAGGTCCTTTCCAACCTTGTCATACTGTGATACTGTGATACTGTGAAAGGCAAAAGGTAATGAGTTGGGAGCCTGGGGATTTTCATGGAGTTGTAGAGTGGTTCGGGTTGGAAGGGGCCTTAAAGAGCATCATTGTGCTGCTGTCTGTTTGGAGCCATAAAATTACAGCATAGGTTAGTTTCTAAAAGTTGGGCAGCAGTTCCTGCTTCATACAGCTATGATTCCATTGGCAAAGTTTTCCCACCTTCTGAGTGTTTTTTTAAATTGTAGAGCTAAGCTTAAGGGAAGCTGTAATTCCAAACAGTGGAAGTGGAGAGGTGGTGGTGCTGCAGGTGGTGTTCAGCTCAGCACGATGGGATGGCTTTTTGCAGTGCTGAGTGCAAATATTAATTAAGGAAATTAACTGCTGTGTTGGTCACCTTGTTGCTCTTCTCCCATCTCTGTTGGTGATCTCTGCCCTGCTTACAAATGTGAGTGTGAAATGGTTTGATAAAGAGGCCCTGAACCGATACGTCTTGTGTGAGGAAAATAAGAAAAGGTCAAAAGCATCTTGGTAAGATCTCATTTTTAGTCAGGCATGAACTAGTTGGGAAATTTGAGTTGTTGTAATGCTGGGATCATGTTTCATATTTTATTACATGAAACTATCCAGACGACATACTGCTGCTGCTCTGAGTGCAGCTGTAAGGATCTCTTGTGCTTTCCGCTTTCATCACATGTAGAGACAAAGACAGCAGATGGGGGAAGAAGATGGGAAGAGTGGGCTTTGGGCACCTGTTTGGAGTGTTAATGGGAATGGAAAGGACTCGGCAGTCATTGCTACACCACGGTTTCCACGTTAATGATTTTGATGGAAGCAGTTTTTGAATTCCATCAGGTGACTTGTTCATTGAGTCATAGCCAGATCAATGTGAAAAGCGTGCCATTCTTGAAAAGTTGTGTTATTATGTGCTGTAGAGAGAAATTATCTGTTGAGAGAAGTGCCAGTTGGATGTTTATCACTGCAGAAGGGTTTGAAGTGAAGCTGCAGGAAGAACCGAGTTAGAACTGAAAGAGTGTTTGTTTGAAACCTACTGATCTTTGTAAATAGAAGACGTAGAAGCAATAGCAAGACCTCCAAGGCATCTTCAGGGTCTCCGAGAGTGTGGTTGGTCTGGCTCTCTGGAGCCAGATGTGGACTCTGTGTCAAGGCTGTGGAGCATCATCCTGGGGGTCTTCAGCTCTGCTAAAGATAAATCTTCCCCCAACCTGCTGTGATTTGAGATTTCTTTGGTTTTGTGGCGGTGCTTTGATGGGCTTTGATTTGTTTCACTGTGTGTTGATCTGGTTTGTGTTTTCATTCTTTTGCCAGGCTTTTCCTTTGGACTTCGGAGTTGGTGCTCAGCAAATGCATGGCACAGCAATGGATGCAGCTGCTGATGCACCAGGCAGTGTGGACTTGCCTGGAAGACCCCCTTGGCTTACGCTGAGGGGGGTGAGTGTCCTGCCCAGGTAAGAGCCCCAGGGATGCCTCTGGACGCCTCTGGTGGGGCCGTGCCCAGGGCAGTGGCTGCTGGGACCCTTCCCGTGCCTGGGCCAACATCCCGAGCTGAAGAACAGTGTCCGCATCAGGGCCAGTGATCTTTGGAGAGCTGGCCCGTGGCCTTCCTGGGGAACTGTGTGTCCCTGGCTTTGCTCCCTCTTTCAGAGTCCTGCTCCAAACTGGGCTCGTATCCCCTGATGTGGTGCGAAGCCTCTTGCCGTGGCGGAATTCCGGTTGTGGGAAGCTGCAAGTGACAGCCAGAGCTTTCCTTGACGAGGTACAGCAGGGCTGGGGAAGGAAGGCTTCTGAGGGATTGGACTGAGATGCTGCTGCTTGGGATGTGTTTTTATGGGGGACAATACCTAGAGAATGAGTGCCTGGAGCTGGCGGGGGGGCAGGGGAGTGCCTGGCTGGAGCAGGTCCCCATGGCACTGCCTGTGTCGTTCCAGATCTCTTACAAATTCCGGAACATACAGCTCCGATGGCGAAGCAGGCACTAGAGGAGTTTCTTCAGCATCTCTGTCCCCAGCTTGCACTAAGGACTAATTTAATTGATTCGATTAATTATTAAACTAAATAAAGTTCAGCAGAAGCTGCCTACAGGGGAGTGGGGCTTTTTTTCCCCAAGTGATTTGCATGGAAACCAACGCCAAGCTCAGGAATGTGACTGCAGTCGCAGAGGCAAGGGGCTGCGAGGACCTTCAGGAGATCACACGTGACAACAGCCTAAAGTCTCATCTGTCATCATCATAGCAAAGGACTGGAGAGTGTTCAGAGCTGTCCTGCCACCAGGTTAGCTGGGCCCTGCAAGAAAACGTTCTCTTGTTTTTGTTTCTTTTCAATTGCAGTTTGATTCCCCCCCAAGAAAGTTGTAAGAGTGCCTGGCAGATCGGATGGGTTGGGTGTTAGACACCGCTGCCAGATCTTAGAAACCAGGGGTGCTCAGGGCTCTGGATGCCAGCTCCCTCTGAGAGCATTTGTACTGCATGGAATGAACCAGCTTTGCAAGGTTTCCCATTCTGTTTCTGGGAAGAGAGGTGATTTGTAGGTGGGTTATTCCGCGACCAGCCCATTATCAGATGGTTTTCTTGATGCCTGCTGCTCCTTGAAGGAATTGTGCCTCCTGGTACTTGGAAGCTTAGCCAGAAGGGCTGAAAACTTCAGGGCAGTTGCTTGATTTATAGCCTTTGGGTTTGTTGCACCGCTGTGTTTCTCAGGGTTTCCCTCATACAAAGACACTGAAATCCTCATCTAATTGGCAATTCACGGGGCAGCCCCTGGATGGGGTTTCTGTTGGAATGTTTCTCCCCTTTCGGTCCAGTGGTGTACAGAGAAGTTCAGCAAACGCCCATCCACCCATTGAGCCTTCACACTTTTATTTGTTCGCATGAACTTGCGCCTTCTTTCTTTTTTGTTGTTGTTTTTGTCTCCTGGCCAAGGCAGGATGGATGCTCAAAGCCAAAGTTGGTTTTCTGCAGTGAGGATGAAGCAGTTTCCCAAGGCTGCACTGTGATTCAGTGGCAGAGATGAGATCCAAACCTGTGTATTTCTGACCTCTGCCTCTGGATTCCCTGTGTCAGGATAAACCACAGAGGTCTGGGTGGCAGCATTTTAATTATGAACTGTTATCTCTGCCAGCGTGGTAGTCATTTATCATTGCATAAATCTGAATCTGCGGCTTGGGGCTGAATGACTCATTGGAATTTTGCTGTATCTCGCTTTGCATTAATGTTTCTGAGTCTTAAAATGTTAAAAGATGAGAAGCAATCACAAACCGGGACAAACGAGGAACATCCGTGCTTGACTGTGCCTCTTCACAACGTTTCAAGTTAGTTTCTGCTGTCTTTTTAATTGCACAATGTGCTTCCTTTTATTGGACTATTCTGATTTTATTGTAGATTTTACTGGTAGGGAGCATTATGCGAAAAGTAATATTTCTTTATTATATTTTTCCAGGGGGTTTACTGGGTTTATAAAGTAGGACTTCAACAAGGCCTTTCACACTGTCTCCCACAGTAGACTCCTAGGGAAGCTGGCAGCCCGTGGCTTAGATGGGAGCACTCTGTCCTGGGTTAGGAATTGGCTGGATGGCCGAGCCCAGAGAGTGGTGGTGAATGGTGTCTCATCCAGTTGGCGGCCGGTCACCAGTGGTGTCCCCCAGGGATCGGTGTTGGGTCCCGTCCTGTTTAAAATCTTTATTGATGATCTGGATGAGGGGATTGAGTCCATCATCAGCAAGTTTGCAGATGATACCAAGCTGGGAGGAAAGGTTGATCTGTTAGAGGGTAGGATGGCCCTACAGAGGGACCTGGACAGATTGGAGGAGATGGGCTGATTCCAATGGGATGATGTTTAATAAGTCCAAATGTCGGGTACTTCATTTGGGACACAACAATCCCATACAGAGCTATAGACTGGGGACAGAGTGGCTGGAGAGTAGTCAGGCAGAAAAGGACCTGGGAGTGCTGGTTGACAGGAAGCTCAACATGAGCCAGCAGTGTGCCCAGGTGGCCAAGAAGGCCAATGGCATTCTGGCCTGCATCAGGAATAGTGTAGCGAGCAGCACCAGAGAAGTTATCGTCCCCCTGTACACGGCACTGGTCAGGCCTCATCTTGAATATTGTGTACAGTTCTGGGCCCCCCAGTTTGGGAAAGATGTCAGGATGCTGGAGTGTGTCCAGAGGAGGGCAACGAAGATGGTGAAGGGGCTGGAGCACAAGTCCTACGAGGAGCGACTGAGGGAGTTGGGGCTGTTTAGTCCAAAGAAGAGGAGGCTCAGGGGAGACCTCATTGCTCTCTACAACTACCTAAAAGGAGGTTGTAGTCGGGCAGGGGTTGGTCTCTTCTCTCGGGTGACCAGCGATAGAACCAGAGGGCATGGACTCAAGCTTCGTCAGGGAAAGTTTAGGCTTGATGTTAGGAAAAAGTTCTTCACTGAAAGGGTGATTGGCCATTGGAATGCGCTGCCCAGGGAGGGGGTGGAGTCGCCGACCCTGGAGGTGTTTGAGGGGAGACTGGATGAGGCACTGAGTGCCATGGTTTAGATGATGGTTGGTGTTGGTGTTGGGTTATAGGTTGGACTTGATGATCTCAGAGGTCCTTTCCAACCTTATGATACTGTGATACTGTGGGGCCGGCGGCGCTGGGCGCCCGGGCCGCCTCCGTGGGCACCGCGCTGCACCCCCCTGCCCTGCGGCACTGCCTGCGAGCGTGTGGGGCCGGGGTGCTGCTGGTGGCGGATGGTGATGGTGGGGGTGTCGGGGGGGATGGGACAGAGTTTGGGGGTCGGCAATGAGGAGAGGTGGGTGCTCAGGGGGTCGGGATCCTTCTGCGGGGCCGGGGCGCTGCAGAGATGGGGAGGGGGGCGTTGGGTGGGAGGGGTCGGGGATGGTTGGGATCAGAGTGTGTGGGGGGTGAAGGAAGGGGAGGGGACTCAGGGGGTCGGGATCCCCCTGTGGGGCCAGGGCACTGCTGGTGGCGGATGGTGAGGGAGGGATTCGTGGAGGGGAGAGGATGGGGGGCGTATTGGTGAAGGGGGATGTCAGAGTGGGAGGGGTGAAGCATGATGAGGAGGGGTGAAGCATGATGAGGAGGGGTCTCAGGGGGTCGAGATCCGCCTGCGGGGACAGGGTGCTGCTGCTGGTGGTGAGAACGGGATGGGGGGCAGAGGTTGGGGGGTTGGAGATATGGAGTTGGGGGGGCTTGGGATCCACCTGCAGCCCTGCCCCCTGACAGCCTCTCCCCGACCCCAGACCTGTTTGCGGTGGTGGAGCCCATCCTGCCCAGCCTGTGGTGGCTGCTCCATCCGTGGAGGTGTTGAAGGCCGGGTTGGATGGGGCTTTGAGCCCCCTGATCCAGTGGGAGGTGTCCCTGCCAATGGCAGGGGGTTTGGAACTGGGTGGGCTTTGAGGTCTCATCCAAGCTGAACCATTCCATGATTCTATGACCTCCAGGCCCTGTAAGAGCTGCAGAGGGTGTTTGTGTTGTGTGTGAGCCATGGAGGAAGCCGTAGTTGTGTCTTCACCTTGCTGTTGCTCATTCTGAGAGCTGTTCCTTGAGCCAAGGGAATGGGTGGCTTTAGAAAGCTGCAGCCAGTGCCCTTCAGATGGTTAGAAATGTCCCCAGCCCATTGCGTTCCCCCAGCTGGATGGAGCAGCCTCGCTCATGGTGCTCCAGCTTGCAGGCAGCTCCTGCGCCAACCAAATTCCCCAGCCAGGAGGTGTAAGACCTCTTCTCCCCTTCCCACCCGCCTTCTGGTGACACCGGTGCCACTGGGGGCACAGCGAGGGAACCAAGGAAGGTGGGACCTCGTAGCGTGGGGTCCATAAGCCATGGGAGATCTCCTTGCACGTCCCCCGAGGGGAAGCTGCGCTGCAGGGCCCCGCACCCTGGCTCTTTCTGATCCCTCTGCCTTCCTCCCCCAACGCAGCCATCTGGCCCCTCTCTTTGAGAGCCCCAGGCTGGCCCAAGAGCTCCGTGTCATGGTGAGTGAGAAGTTCCCAGAGTTGTGCCGTTGGTCCTCGCCTCCCATCGAAGACCGGAGCGGGGCGGGAGGCTGCGGCGGGAGCTGCTTTCCCAGGTGACGCGCGGAAACAGCCTCTGCAGCTCCAGAGAGTTCTAAAGCAGGTGTGTTTAATGTGGTCCCGGGGGCAGAGGGGATCCCTCCTCCAACGTGGGCACAGCCAGGGCTCAAACAAGCACCTATTTATTACACACACACAGGGATATTCAGTAGATTGCCAAGACTAGGCCGGGTCAGCACAGGGAGCTCCAGGAATTGCTTGTCCCTGCTCCCTGCCACCTGGTGAGGCAACCTCCCCCCCTCAAAGGAAAGGAGACCCTTATCTACACAGTTCTAATTGACAGCTTTGCTGAATTCCTTCCTCCATCCGGCACCTCCCTATCTATCTCCTTCTTGATTTACACCTTGCTACAGCCCACCCTTCAGAGAGCCGGGTAAAGCCCTTTCTCCTCTTCCCTTAACTGGCTATTTGGAAACTTTCTTTCTTGCCGACCACCTGCTGCTTCCAACTGTCACACTCTGGCTGAAGCAAACCTTCTATTTATTTCTCTATTCCATGTCATTAGTTTAAGCAAAGAGCAAGCTCTTGTAACCTGTATTTAGCTGCTTGGCCAGGCCTGCTGAAGGGCTGGGCCCGTCAGCCGCTCTGGTTTTCCCCTTGGATCAGCGGCTCCAGCTGATGGGACCCACCCAGGCACCCAGCCAAGGCTGCTGCCCCAGCTCCTCAGCCTGGTTTGGAGCTGGGTTTGAGCTGCGGGGCTCGGGCTCTGCCGTTGGTCTGGGTGAGGGCTGAAGTACTAGCTGGGCAGCTGAGGGGGAGAGTGGCCCGGTCGTGCCAGCCCTGTCCCGGGGCAGGGGTGGTGACACGGAGTCACCGGGAGTGCCCTTCCCCAGCTGGAGTTTTCCCGAGGCCATCCCTTGCCCAGACTCTTCCCTCTTTCAAGCCCTTTCCTTTCCTTGCCGGAGCCTGTTCATCCTCCGCTGGGAGAGGAGCCCTCGTAACCCCGCTCTGTGCTCGGCCCCCCCCGCAGTTGAGTCCAAGTTGAGGAACCCCTCCCGGTGCCGAGGTGATGCCCTGGTCCCCAGGGGAAGGCGGTTGCTGTGGCAACGCCGACGCAGCGCTCAGTGAGCAGAGCCCCCGCAGCAGCCCCGCTGAGGAGTGCGGTGCTCTCGCTGCTCCTGCCTCCTCGCAGCCTGAAGCGCTGCCCCTCGGCTCTGCCCCGCACGGCGTTTCCCTGCGCTCTGACGGGCACCTTCCCTTCGGGATGGAGGATTTCGGAGCGCTCTCCTGTAAGCACGGGGCCCTCCAAGCTCCTTTGCCACGAGCTGCTGCACTCAAGGCAGATCCCCCTTCTTGAGAGCGCAGTTTCCTTCTGCGGGAGAGGCTCTTGAGGTCTCTGCTGCTTCCCAGTCCCTGAGAGCCAGGCTCGGGAGATGCCGTACGGATGTGTGCTCCCAGGGGGAGGCTGCCAGGCTCCATCTCCTGCCCTGCTTTCTTCCCTGGAGCTCAGAGCCTCCAAAGGGAGCGCTTTCTCCAGCCGGGTGTCCTCTCCAGGTGTCCGACTCGTGCCAAGCCCCGCTCTGCTGCCTGGTTGGGAATCCCTGTGGCAGAGGCTGTGCCCGCTGGTTGCTTTGGGCTCAGGGGGTCTCTGTTCTCGGGCAGCTGCTAATGAGGCTCAGGCCTTTAATTGCTCAGCCACACTCCCTCTCCAAGACCTGCTTGTGCCAAGCCTGCACGAGGCCAGAATCCTCTCTGCTCGCTCTCTGGAGCTGGAGACAGTTCCGGATGTTCCTGGCCGTGCTGGTGGCCTTGGTGCTGGTGCTCCCAGACTCGGCTGCGGTTCCCGTTTGTGGCCTGGAAGGAGCCTGGAGGATGAGGGGGTGGAAAAGCCGTTGGGCTTTCTCAGTCCCAGAGTCCTGAGCACAAGCGTTTGCGCCTGTGCTGGAGAGAGACGTGCGAGCTGGCGCTGCTGAGCTTGTGGAAGGGGGGGCAAAGCATCGGGTTTGGAAGCTGGAGCGAACAGAACCACAATACTGGACCCCCCCTTGCTTTGGGATCCCATCCCAGCTTCCTGCTGGCCATGACCTGGACACATCTCTAAAGGGGGAAGGCAAACTCAGAGTCAGGACCGCACTGTGCTCGTCCTGGGCTGCCGATTGCCCTCCCGGCCCCGCACAACTCCCGCTGCTGGGACAGCGATGCCCTCTGGTACTTCTTAGGTGTAGCTGCTTGGGCAAACAGAGCATCCCACTGCTGTTTCCTTTACTGCAGGGAGAAGGAGGGAGCTCAGCTTCCACGGTGCTCTCACACCGTTCCTGGGGCAGCTGGGTGAGCCGCTGAGGCAGAAAGTCCTGCAGCTGCAGCAGGAGAGGTTGGTATCGCTGGGTTGGGTTGCATTTCGTGTTCATCTCTTCAGGGCAAGGACACACAAGAGCTTTTCCTGCTGTTGTCTCCCTTTAAGGCGGAGAGATCCCCTTGCAGGAAATGTCCAGGTGGTTTTGAAAGGTGCTGGGCTAAGAGCTTGGACCTTGTCCTTTGAGCAGACTCAGAGCGGGACACAGCATCAATTTGCTGAGGGCTACAGCATTTCTCTGAGTCAGGGACAGGAAGGCAAAAGGCTCTGAGTTCCATCCTTCTCCGCTGTTGGTCAGCGAGGGGAGGCTGTGCAGGCCTTGGGGGTTTCTCTAGATGCCCACGTGGGACACGTTGCTGGCTGCAGACAACGTGGGGCACTTCTGGCAGTGGGTGCTGCTGCAGCGCAGCGCATTCTTGGGGGGCTGGGTCTCTGCGAAGCCCCCTTGTCCCCGCTCTCCGTATCTTGCTCTGTAACTTGGATTTCCTCTTGTTTTCCCCCTCCAGAGATCCGGAAGCTCAATGTGGGGCCATGGAGGAGATGGTGGCTCAAGTCGTGGAGGTAACTGCACACACCTGAACTGCAAACCCAGAGCAGCTGGAGTGGCCTGGGCTGGGCAGCTCCTGGCCTGGGTGGCTCTGCCCCGAGAGCAGCGACTGGAGGGACAGAGAATGAGGCCACTCGAATCGCAAAGGAACAGAGTTTTAGTGTCTGCAGAGCTTCTGGGGGCTCCTGCGTGTGCCGCGCCTCTGGGGTGCTCCCTTGCTTTTGGCTTTGTGCTCAGGAGAGGCTGCAGCAAGCCCTGCCCAGCAGAAGCCCTGGGGCTGTTTGCCAGGAGCTGAGGGTTCCAGGGAGGTTGCATCTGATCGGCTCCCTTGAGAGTCAAGTGGCCTTTTAGCAGGAGAGCTGCTTCTCCCCTCTGTGGGAACACGGGGAAGGGGCTGGTCGGGGTGTAAATGGTCGTTGCCGAGCCCCTTCCACCCCTGTGAGGCCTTTCCAGAGGGAGAGTTGAGCTGGGTGAGTGACCAGCCCTGAGAGGATGAGTGGAGCTTGCTGAGCGTGAAGGGTTTCAGAGCTGGACAGCAATGAGGGGCTCCTCTTGCTGATCCCCAGCTCCTGGTGCTGCACTTGAGCAGCAAAGAGGCTCCTGAGCAGCTCGGGCTCCATTCCTTGCTGCAGTGACTGCTGTGTCCCTTCCCAACGTTCCCGTGCTGGGCAGGCAGGGCTTGAGCTTGTCCTTGCTCCTCTCATTCCTTCCTTTCTCTCTCCCAGGAGGGCTTTGACCAAGGGCAGTTGCCAGCACTCTCCTCCTGCCTCCTGGAGCTCTTTAAGGCTCATTTCCGTGGTGGCGTTTTGCCAGAAGAAATCACGGAGGAGTAAGGATCTATTTTTTGTGTCTGTGTGTCTCATCCTTTCCCGGGGGGCTGGGGCTTTCTTCAGAAGGCTGTGCTGCAGCAGCAGCTTCCCCTGGGCAGCAGTCGGGGTTCACCAACGGTCAGCGTGGAGCTGGTCAACAGTTGGCACACCTGAGGCTGTAAAGGGACCGTTTCCTCTTCCCCACAAGCCCAGGGAGACCCTGCAGCCACAGGTCCTTGTGTCAGAGCTCAGTTCAGGTGATGCTGTGGTCGCTGCTGGCTGCCACCAAGGTCCCAAATGCTCCGCCTGTCCCTGTTCTCCTCGCGTGGACCAGCAGCAGACACTGTTCCTCTGAGATTTGGTTGGAACAGGGCTGGGAGTCCCAACTGCTGGGTTGTGTCAGCAGGGACGTTGCTGTCTCTTCATTAGGCAGGGCCAGCCCTTGATGGCCTGAGGAACTTGTGCACTCCCAGCCCAGCAACCCGCCGTGTCCTGGGCTGCACCCAAAGCAGTGGGACCAGCAGGGAGAGGGAGGGGATTCTGCCCCTCTGCTGCGCTCTGGGGAGAGCCCAGCTGGAGCCCTGTGTCCAGTTCTGGAGTCCTCAGCACAGGGAGGCCCTGGATCTGTTGGAGCAAGAGCAGAGGAGGCCAGAGAGATGATCGGAGGGCTGGAGCACCTCCTGAACAGGACAGGCTGGGAGAGTTGGGGATGTTGGGGCTGAAGAAGAGAAGGCTCTGGGGAGAGCTTAGAGCAGCCTCCCATTACTGAGAGGGGCTGCAGGAAAGCTGGGGAGGGGCTCTTGTTCAGGGAGTGCTGGGACGGGACGAGGGGGAATGCTTTTGATCTGAGAGAGGGGAGACTGAGGTGAGATCTTGTGGAGAAATGTTTGTCTGTGAGGGTGGGGAGGCCCTGGCCCACAGTTACCCAGAGCAGTGGTGGCTGCCCCATCCCTGGAGGTGTCCAAGGCCAGGTTGGATGGGGCTTGGAGCCCCCTGACCCAGTGGGAGGTGTCTGTGCCCACGGCAGGGGGTGGAACTGGGTGGGTTTGATGCCCTTTCCAACCCAACCCGTTCCATGAGCACAGTGAGCAAGGGGCAGGGCTTGTTCCCTGCCATTGCTGAGGAAACCCAGGGTGGGTGCCCACAGAGCTCTGACCGTTGCGTTTGTCCCGCAGGGCACTGGAGGAGTCGCTGGGGAAGCCCTCTACGTAATCTTTAGGTGAGTCTGCTCTGGAATTGCTGAATAATGCAGTCAGGGCTGTTTGTTTGGGGGGTGAACCCTGGGGGTCTGATTCTGCCACAGCCCTCCTTGCCCCAGGGCTGAGCAGGAGAGTCGATTGGAAGCAATCGGCCAGTGTTGCTCTTTTGTTGAGTAGAAAGCCTGAAAATGCAGGGAAGTGAGAGCTCCTTTGGGGATTTGTGGCAGCCCGGGATCCCTGGGGAGCTGGAGTTTGCTGGCTCCTGGTGCCTTTGTCGCTGCCCATCCCAGCGTCCTCTGCAGCCCCTGTGGCCGCTCCCAAGAGCGAGTGGCCAGGACCACCTGGATTGCCGTTGAGCTGCAGCTCCTGGTCGTTAGCAGAGCAGCTCAGGCCCGGAATGCCCTGTGCCATCGCTGTCTCCCTGTGCTGTTCTCCCCCAGGAACCTCTGTCAGATGCAGGAGGAGCTGGGCTTCTTTGTGCTGCAGGATCTCCTGGCCGAGCTCTACTGGAGGCAGCCCAAGATCGCCTGCCACCTCCTGTTCTATTTAAGAGCCAGGTGGGGCAGCGGGGACTGCAGGGAAGCATCCGAGCTTGGCCTTGGCTCCCGCTGCCTCCAAGGAGCAGCGCGGTGTCGTCCGCCCTCGCTGCGGCGCGGGGCTGGCGGGCTCCTCTCAGCCGGGCACGTCTGGCCTTGGGCAACGGAGCTGGGGAGGGGCTGGGGAACAGCTCTGGGGAGGAGCAGCTGGGGGGAAGGGGGGCTGTTGAACCCGGAGAAGGGGAGGCTGAGGGGAGACCTCCTCACTCTCTGCGAGTGCCTGGGAGGAGGTGGTGGGGAGGGGGGTGCTGGGCTCTGCTCCCCGGGGACAGGGGCTGGGCTGAGAGGAAAGGGCCTCAGGTTGTGCCCAGGAAGGTTCAGCTTAGACATCAGCAGATGTTGTCCAGGGCGGCGGTGGAGTCCCCATCCCTGGAAGGACTTAAAAGCCATGTGGACGAGGTGCTCAGGGCTGCTTTAGTTGTGGCCAGGGCCGCTTGGCCTCGATGATCTCCAGGCTTTTTTCCAACCAAAGGGTTCTGTGCTTCCTTCCAGCAAATTTGCAGCGGGGAAGAGGAGCCTGTACGAGTCCTTTGCCCAGGCCACGCAGCGGGGGAGCCTGCAGGCGTGTCTCCTGGGGGACATGAAGGCCTGCCGGGAGGACGACGCACGCCTGCTCGGCTACCTCACCCCCTGCATTTACCGGGAGGTAAGGCCCCTGCCAGCCCCCAGAGAGCCAGTTCAGCCCCACTGCCCATTCCTACGGGCAGGCTCAGGGCTGGGGTGGTTTGCTCCCGAGCTCCAGGCCTCTGGCACTGCAGCAGAAAAGCCACAAAGCCTGGCAAAAGTTCTGTCCTGCGTTCCGTTCTGGAGTCCTCCACAGCGGAAGGACCTGGATCTGTTGGAGCAAGTCCAGAGGAGGCCACGGAGATGATGAGCCGAGGGCTGGAGCACCTCCTGTACATGGACAGGCCGGGAGAGTTGGGGTTGTTGAGGCTGGAGAAGAGAAGGCTCTGGGGAGAGCTTAGAGCAGCCTCCCAGTACTGAGAGAGGCTCCAGGAAAGCTGGGGAGGGGCTCTTGGTCAGGGAGTGCAGGGATAGGATGAGGGGGAAGGGTTTTGAGGTGGAAGAGGGGAGACTGAGGTGAGATCTTGTGGAGAAATGTCCCAGCTGCGTCCTAATCCGTGCATCCTGCTGGGTGTGGGCCAGAGCTGCTGTTCCCTTCCTGCTCCCTCGCAGCCCTGCCCAGGCTGCAGCCTTTTCTTTGCAGGGGTTGCAGGGTGGAGGCTGCTCCCAAGGAGCATCCAGCGATCGCCCGGCTTCAGGGGCTGGAGAGAGGGAGGGTAACGTTGTGCTCTCTGAACAGACGGAGGGGTGACGGTTCTGGGTGTCCTTTCTCCTTCCCTGGGAGGAAGGAGCCGGCCCCACTCCTCCCTCTCCTGGTCTCCCTTCGGAAGCGGTGCTGGTTCTGCTGCAACCGGGTCAGGCCGGGCGATGCTGCCCCCTGCGAGGAGGAACGCGTGCGTGTGTGCGAGCCTGAACCCAGGAGGAGTTTATGGTGTGGGGACAGGAGCTTTGGCCTGGCCTCTCCCTCGTGGCCTTCCCTGAGCCCTGCCTTGCTTTTGTCCTCTTGCAGTTCCCAGAGGAGAGCCTGGGAAGCGGCAAGCTCCTGCACATGATCGTGGGTGCCATCGACCCCTTGCAGGTGAGGAGGGGAGCGGTGCCTGGGGTGGGAGGCAGCCCCACCTTCCTGAAGCACCAGCACTTGTCTGGGCCCTCGCAGCAGCTGCCTCTCCCTGGAGCTGCTTAACCCCGCTCTGATTTGTGAGGCACCTGCAGCCCGTGGGGCTGCTGGGGCTCCGCGCTGGATCCGCGCTCTTGGAGAGGTGGCTGATGTTGGCAGAGCTACAGCTTCCCTGCTGGAGCCCCGGCCCTGCCTGGTGCTCCCTGGCAGAAGAGGGCTTCTGCAGACCTCCAGCATTCTGCTCACCTTGTTTTCTCTGCCGCCCAGTTGCAGGAGCTGCTGTGCCACGTGATGATGGGGAACCTCATCATGTTTCGGTGGGACTCGGTGCTGATCGTCCTGAGTGAGTAGAGCACCTGCAGGCACCAACACATCTCCAGGACCAGCTGGAGCAGAGCCATTCCTGGGCATCCCCAAGCCTCCGGCAGAGGGCTGGAGCACCTCTGCTCTGAGCACGGGCTGAGAGAGTTGGGCTGCTTCAGCCTGGAGAAGAGAAGGCTCTGGGGAGACCTTAGAGCAGCCTCCCAGGACTGAAAGGGGCTCCAGGAAAGCTGGAGAGGGGCTCTTGATCTGGAAGTGCAAGGGTGGGGAGAGGGAGGGGATTCTGCCCCTCTGCTGCGCTCTGGGGAGAGCCCAGCTGGAGCCCTGTGTCCAATGCCATGCTATGTAGTGTAATGTTATGCCGTGCCGTGCCACGCCATCTTCTGCTATGCCATGCTGTCGTATGCTGTGCCATGCTATGTTGTTTAATGCTATGCCGTGCTGTCCCACTCCAACTTATGCTATGCTATGCCGTGCCGTGCCACGCCAACTTATGCTATGCTGTCCTGTGCTGTGCGGTGCTGTGCCGTGTCGTGCCACGCCAAATTATGCTATGCTCTTATATGCTATGCCGTTCCGTTACACGTGAAATTATGCTATGCTATGCTGTGCCGAGCCACGCCAATTTATGCTATGCTATATTGTGTAATGTTATGCCGTGCCGCGCCATGCCAACTTATGCTATGCTATGCTTTGTACTGTAAAGTTATGCCGTGTCGTACTACGCCAACTTACAGTATGGTATGCTATACTATGTAGTGTAGTGTTATGCCGTGCCGTGCCACGCCAACTTATGCTATGCTATGCTATGCTTTGCAGTGTAATGTTATGCCGTGCCGTGCCACGCCATATTTGCTATTCTATGCTATGCTATGCCGTGCCGTGCCACGCCAACTTATGCTATGCTATGCTATGCTTTGCAGTGTAATGTTATGCCGTGCCGTGCCACGCCATATTTGCTATTCTATGCTATGCTATGCCGTGCCGTGCCACGCCAACTGTTGCTATGCTATGTAGTGTAATGTTATGCCCTGCCGTTCCATGCCATCTTATGCTATGCTATGTCATGCTATGTAGGGTAATATTATGCTGTGCCGAGCCACGCCAAATTATGCTATGCTCTGCTATGCTATGCTATGTAGTGTAATGTTATGCCGTGCCGTGTCACGCCAACTTATGTTATGGTATGATGTGCCATGCTATGTAGTGTAATATCATGCCGTGCCGTGCTGCACCAACTTATGCTATGCTATGCTGTGCAATGCTGTGTAGCATAATGTTATGCTGTGCAGTGCCACGCCAACTTATGCTATGCCATGCTATGTAGTGTAATGTTATGCCGTGCCGTGCCACGCCAACTTATGCTACGCTAAGCTGTTCTATGCCATGTTGTGACACTCCAACTTTTGCTATGCTATGCTATGCTGTGACGTTACATGCCATGTCATGCGAACATATGCTATGCTCTGCTCTGCTATTCCATGCCGTGCCATGCCAAGGAATGCTATGCTATGCTATTCTATGCTATGCTATGTAGTGTAATGTTATGCCGTGCCACGCTAACTTATGTTAAGCTATGCTATGCTATGCTATGTAGTGTAGTGTTATGCCACGCCAACTTATGCTTTGTTATGCTATTCTATGTAGTGTAATATTATGCCATGTCGTGCCACGCCAACTTATGCTATGCTATGCCATGCTGTGCCGTGCCGTGCCATGATATGCTATGCTGTGTCGTGCCACGCTATGATATGCTATGTTATGTCGTGCGTTCCCACGCTATTTTATGCTTTTATGCTATGCCGTGCCATGCCACGCAAACTTATACTGTGCTATGTCATGCCGTGCCATGCCAACTTATGATATGCTATGCCGTGCCGAGCCACGCCACCTTATGCTTTGCTTTGCTATGCTGTGCCATGCTCTGCCGTGCCGTACCGTGTCACGCCAACTTATGGTATGCTATGCCGTGCCGTACCACACCATCCTATGCTATGCTATATAGTGTAATGTTCTGCTGTGCCGTTCCACGCCCACTTATTCTAAGCTATGCCATGCTCTGCTATTCTATGTAGTTTAATGTTATGTCGTGCCGTGCCACGCCAACTTATGCTATGCATTGCTGTGCTATGTAGTGTTATGCCATTCTGTGCCACACCAAGTTATGGTATGCTATGCTATGTTACATATTGTAATGTTATGCCGTGCCGTGCCACGCCAACTTATGTAATGCTATGCTCTGCCATGATATGTAGTGTTATGTTATGCCGTGCGGTTCCACGCCAAGTTATGCTATGCTATGCTATGGCATGCTATCTAGTGTAATGTTATGGCGTGCTGTGCCATTCCTACTTACGCTATGCTATGCTTTTACATGCTATGTTCTGTAATGTTATGCCGTGCTGTGCCACGCCAACTTATGCTATGCTATGCTATGCCATGCTATGTAGTGTAACGTTATGCCGTGCCGTACCACGCCAACTGATGCTATGCTATGCTGTGCTATGCTATGCAGTGTAATATTATGCCGTGCCGTGCCACGCCATCCTATTGTATGCTATGCAATGCCATGCTATGTAGAGTAGTGTTATGCCGTGCCGTGCCACGCCAACTTATGTAATGCTGTGCTATTCCATGACATGTAGTGCCGTGCCGTGCCACGCCATCTTATGCTATGCTATGGTATGCTATGCTGTGCCATGCTATGTAGTGTAATGTTATGCCGTGCCTTGCCACGCCAAGTTAGGCTGTGCACTGGTATTCCATGTAGTGTAATGTTACGCCGTGCTATGCCACGCCAATTTATGCTATGCTATGCTGTGCTGTGCCGTGCCATGCCGACTTATGCTATGCTATACCATGCTATTTAGTGTAATGTTATGCCGTGCCGTGCCACACCAACTTATGCTATGCTCTGCTATGCTATGCTATGTAGTGTAATGTTATGCCGTGCCATGCCATGCCAACTTATGCTATGAGATGCTGTGCTATGCTGTGCCATGCTATGTAGTGTAATGTTATGCCATGCCGTGTCGCGCCATCTTATGCTATGGTATGATGTGCCATGGTATGTAGTGTAATATCATGCCGTGCTGTGCCACACAAACTTCTGCTATGCTATGTTGTGCAATGCTATGTAGTGTAATGTTATGCCGTACCGTGCCATGCCAAGTTATGCTATGCTATGCTATGTTATGCTATGCTATGTAGTGTAATGTTATGCCATGCCGTGCCATGCGAACTGATGCTACGTTATGCCATGCTAGGTAAAGTTATGCCATGCTGTGCCATGCCAACGTATGCTATGCTATGTTATACCATGGTATGTAATGTAATGTTATGCCGTGCCGTGTCATGCCAACTTATGCTATGCTACGCCATGCTATGAAGTGTGATGTTCTGCCATGACGTACCACGCCAACTTATGGTTTGCTATGCTATGATTTGTAGTGTAATGCTATGCCGTGCCGTGCCACGCCAAATTTGCTATGCTATGCTATGCCGTGCCATGCCACACCAACTTATGCTATAATATGCTATTCTATGTTATGCTATGCTATGTAGTGTAATGTTAGGCCCTGCCGTGCCACACAAACTTATGCTATGCTATGCTATGATATGTCAAGCTATGTAGTGTAATATTATGCCGTGCCGTGCTACGCCAACTTATGCTATGGTATGATGTGCCATGCTATGTAGTGTAATATTATGCCGTGCAGTGCCATGCCAACCTATGCTATGCTATGCTGTTACATGCTATGTTTTGCAATGTTATGCCGTGCCGTGCCACGCCAACTTACGCTATGCTATGCTATGTGGTGTAATGTTATGCCGTGCCGTCACATGCAAGTTTATGTTATGCTATGCTGTGCAATGCTATGTAGTGTAATGTTATGCCTTGTTGTGCCACGCCAATTTATGCCATGCTATGCCAGGCTATGCTGTGCCGTGCCATGATATGCTATGCTGTGTCGTGCCACGCTATGATATGCTATGTTATGCCGTGCGTTGCCACGCTATTTTATGCTATTTTATGCTATGCCGTGCCATGTCACGCAAACTTATGCTATGCTATGCCATGCTATGCTCTGTTATGCTATGCCGTGCCGTGTAACGCCAACTTATGCTGTGCTCTGCTCTGATATGCTTTGTAGTGTAATGGTGTGCCTTGCCACGACAACGTATGATATGCTATGCCGTGCCGTGCCACGCCAACTTATGCTATGCTATGCTATGTAGTGTTATGTTATGCCGTGCCGTGCCATGCCAAAATATGTAATGCTATGGTATGCTATGTAGAGTAATTTCATGCCATGCCGTGCCACGCCAAGTTATGTTATGCTATGCTATGGTATATACTGTAATTATATGCTGTGCAGTGCCACGCCACCTTATGCTATGCTATGCAATGCTATCCTATGCTATGTATGTAATGTTATGCCATGCCGTGCCACGCCAAGTTATGTTATGTTTTGCTTTGCTATGTAGTGTAATGTTATGCCGTGCTGTGCCACGCCAACTTATGGTATGCTATGCTATGCTATTTAGTGTCATATTATGCCCTGCCGTGCCACGACAACTTATGCTATGCTATGCCATGCTATGTTGTGTAATGTTATGCCGTGCCGTGCCGCTCCAAATTTTGTTATGCTATGTAGTGTAATGTTATACCGTGCCGTGCCAGACCAACTTATGCTATGCTTTGCTATGCCGTGCCACGCCATGCTATGGTATGATATGCCGTGCCGTGCCACGCCAACTTATGTTAAGCTATGCTATGCTATGTAGTGTAATGTTCTGCCATGCCGTGCCACGCCAACATATGCTATGCTATGTATTGTAATGTTATGCCGTGTAGTGCCACGCCGACTTATGTTATGTTATGCTATGCTATGTATTGTAATGTTATGCCGTGCATTGCCACATCATCTTATGCTATGCTATGGTATGCTGTGCTGTGCCATGCTATGCAGTGTAATGTTATGCCGTGCCGTACCACGCCACGTTATGCTATTCTATGCTATGCCAAACTATGTAGTTTAATGTTATGCCGTGCCGTCACACGCCTTCTTAAGTAATTCTATGCTGAAGCCATGCTATGTAGTGTAATGTTATTCTGTGCCCTGCCACGCCCATTTATGCTACGATATGCTCTGCTATGCTGTGCCATGTTATGTAGTGTAATATTATGCCGTACTGTGCCACGCCAATTTATGTTATGTGATGCTATGCTATGTAATGTTATGCTGTGCCGTGCCACGTCAATTTATGCTATGCCATGCTATGCTATGCTATGCTATGCTATGCTATGCTATGCTATGCTATGCTATGTAGTGTAAAGTTATGCCATGCTGTGGCACGCGAACTTATGCTATGCTATGCCGTGCCGTCCCACACAAACTTATGCTATGCCATACCGTGCCACGCCAACTTATGCTATGCTATGCTGTGTCATGGTATGTAGTGTAATGTTATGCCATGCCATGCCATGCCAACTTATGCTATGCTATGCTGTGCTATTCCATGCCCTGCCACGCCAACTTATGCTATGCTATGCTATGCCATGATATGTAGTATAATGTTTTGCCTTGCTGTAACACGCCTACTTATGCTATGGTATGCTTTGCTATACTGTGCCATGCTATGTAGTGTAATGTTATGCCGTGCCGTGCCACGCCAAATTATGTAATGCTATCCAGTGCCATGCTATGTAGTGTAATCTTATGCCTTGCCGTGCCAGTCCAACTTATGCTATGCTATGCCTTGGCGTGCTGTGCCGCGCTGTGCCGTGCCACATCAACTTATGCTATACTGTACTATGCTATGTAGTGTATTGTTATGCCGTGCCGTGCCACGCCAACTTGTGTTGTGCTGTGATATGCTGTGCCATGCTGTGCGGTGCCGTGCCACACCAACTTATGCTATACTATGCTATGCTATGCTATGTTGTGCAATGCTGTGCTATGCTGTGATACGGTGTGCTGTGCTGTGCCGTGCCGTGCCGTGCCACGGCAACTTATTTTGTGCTATGCGATGAAGTGTAATGGTATGACTTGCCGTGCCACACCAACTTATGCTATGCTATTCTGTGCCGTACCATGACAACTTTTGCTGTGCTATGCTGTGCCGTGTCGTGCCACTCTAAATTATGGTATGCTATGCTATGCTGTGCCGTGCTGTGCTATGCCGTGCCGTGCCATGTTATGCTATGCTATTTTATGCCGTGCCGTGTCACGCCAACATATGCTATCCTATGCTATGCTACACCGTGCCGTTCCACGCCAAATTCTGCTATGCTATGCCGTGCCGTGCTACGAGAACTTATGCTATGCTATGCTTTGCTGTGCTGTGTCGTGCTGTGCCATGCCGTGCCACGGCAAGTTATGCTATGGTGTGCCATGCTATGTAGTGTTATGTTATGCCGTGTCATGTCACGCCATATTATGTTGTGCTATGTTATGTAGTGTAATGTTATGCTTTGCCGTGCCACGCCATCTTATGCTATGCTATGCCGTGCCGTGCCACGCCAAATTATGCAATGCTATATTGTGTAATGTTATGGCGTGCCGTGCCAAGTTATGTTATGCTATGCTATGCTTTGTAGATTAATGTTATGCTATGCCATGCCACGCCAATTTATGCTAGTCTATGCTACGCTTTCTAGTGTAAAGTTATGCCGTGCCGTACTACGCAAACTTACGGTATGCTATGCTATGCTATGTAGTGTAGTGTTATGCTGTGCCGTGCCACGCCAACTTATGCTATGCTATGCTATGCTATGCTATGCTATGCTATGCTATGCTTTGTAGGGTAATGTTATTCCTTGTCGTGCCACGGCAACTTATGCTATGCTTTGCCATGCTCTGTTCTGTAATGTTATGCCGTGCTGTGCCACGCCATCTTGTGCTTTGCTGTGATAGGTTGTGCCATGATGTGCGGTGCCATGCTGTACCACGCCAAGTTATGCTGTGCTATGCTATGCCGTGCCGTGTCACGCCAACTTTTGCTATGATATGCTATGTTATGCTGTACCGTTCCACGCAATGCAGTGCCGTGCCATGCTATCTTATGCCGTGCCGTGCCTTGCTACACCAACTTTTACTATGCTATGCTATGCCGTCCCGTGTCACGCTAATTTATGATATGCTATGCTATGCCTTGCCGTGCCGTGCCACGCCAACTTATGCTATGCTATGCTATTCTATGCTATGCTATGCTAAGTAGTGTAATGTTATTCCCTGCCGTGCCACACGAACTTATGCTATCCTATGCTATGCTATGTCATGCAATGTAGTGTAATATTATGCTGTGCTGTGCCACGCCAAGTTATGCTATGATATGCAATTCTATTCTCTGCTATGTTATGTAGTGTAATGTTATGCCATGCCGTGCCACTTCAAATTATGCTATGCTATGCTTTTCTATGCCGTGCCGTGCCACACCAACTTATGCTATGGTATGCCTTGCCATGCCGTGCCATGCCACACCAACTTATGCTCTCCGATGCTATGCAGTGCCGTGCTGTGCCACGCCAAATTATGCTATGATATGCTATGAAATGCTGTGCTGTTCCAAGGAATGCTGTGCTGTGCCATGCTATTCTATTCTATGCTATGCCGTGCTGTGCCGTGCACGTCAACTTATACAATGCTATGCTATGCCGAGCCGTGTCACACCAACTTATATTATGCCATGCTGTGCCGTTCTGTGCCACGCCAAATTATATTATGCTATGCTATGCAATGCTGTGCCGTGCTGTGCCGTACCGTGCCCCGCCAACTTATGGTGTGCTATGTGATTCTGTGCCGTGCAGAGCCACGCCAACTTATGCTATGCTATATAGTGTAATGTTATGCTGTGCCGTGCCACGCCAACTTATTCTATGCTGTGCTATGCTATGTAGTGTAAAGTTATGCCGTGCCGTGCCACGCCAACTTAGGCTATACTATGCCATGCTATGTAGTGTAATGTAATGCCGTGCCGTGCCACACCAACTTTTGCTAACCTATGCTATCCTACATAGTGTAATGATATGCCGTGCCGTGCCACGCCAACTTATGCTATGCTATGCTATGCTTTGCTGTGCCGTGCCATGCTATGCTTGTCTGTGTCGTGCCACGCTATGCTATGCTATGTTATGCCGTGCCGTGCCACTCCAATTTATGCTATTTTATGCTGTGCCATTCCGTGCCACGCAAACTTATGCTATGCTATGCTATGCTATGCTCTGTTATGCTATGCCATGCCGTGTCACGCCAAATTATGCTATGCTCTGTTATTATATGCTATGTAGTGTAATGGTGTGCCATGCCACACCAACATCTGCTATGCTATGTAGTGTTTTGTTATGCCATGCTGTGCCGTGCCAACTTATGCTATGCTATGCTATGCTATGCTATGCTATGCCACGCTATGCTGTTCTGTGCCGTGCCGTGCCACGCCAACATATACTTTGCTATGCTATGCTGTGGCGTGCTGTGCCGTGCCATACCGTGCCACGCCAACTTCTGCTATGCTATGCTGTGCCGTGCCACGCTATGCTATGCTGTGTCGTGCCACGCCAACTTGTGCTATGCTCTGCTCTGCTCTACTATGCTATGCCGTGCTGTGTCACGCCATCTTACACTATGTTCTCTTACGCTGTGGTATGTAGTCTAATGTTATGCCTTGCCACGCCAACTTATACTATGCTATGCTGTGCTGTTCCACGCTATGCTATGCTATGTTATGCCGTGCCGTGCCTCGCCATCGTATGCTATTTTATGGTATGCGATGCCGTGCTGTGCTACGCCACCTTCTGCTATGCTATGATGTGCTATGCTACGCTGTGCTGTGCTATGCAATGCTATGCTATGCCGTGCAGTGCCGTGCCAATTTATGCTATGCTATACTGTGCCATGCCACGCCAAATTATGCTATGCTATGCCAAACCGTGAAACGCCTCGCCAACTTATGCTATGCTACGCTTTGCCGTGTTGTGCCGTGCTTTTCCGTGTCATGCCAGGCCAACTTTTGCTATGCTATGCTAGACTGTGCCGTGGCACGGCAATTTATGCTGTGCCACACTATGCTATGTAGTGTAATGTTATGCCATGCCGTGCCACGCCAACTTATGCTATGCTATGCTATGTACTGTTATGTTATGCCGTGCCGTGCCATGCCAAAATATGCAATGCTATTCTATGATATGTAGTGTAATGTTATGCCGTGCTGTGCCACGCCAACTTATGGTATGCTATGCTATGCTATGTAGTATCATATTATGCCCTGCCGTGCCACGACAACTTATGCTATGCTATGCCATGCTATGTCGTGTACTGTTATGCCGTGCTGTGCCACTCCAAATTTTGCTATGCTATGTAGTGTAATGTTATACCGTGCCGTGCCACGCCAACTGTTTCTGTACTATGCTATTCTATTCTATGCTGTGATATGCTATGTAGTGTAATGTTATGCCCTGCCGTGCCACACGAACTTATGGTATGCAATATCATGCTATGTAGTGTAATATTATGCCGTGCCGTGCCACACCAACTCATGCTATGCTATGCTGTGCTACGCTGTGCCATGCTATGTAGTGTAATATCATGCCGTGCCGTGCCACACTATCTTATGCTATGCTATGCTATGCCATGCTATGTAGTGTAATATGCCGTGCCGTGCGTCGCCAACTTATGCTATGCTCTGCCATGCTATGTAGTGTAGTGTTATGCCCTGCCGTTCCACACCATCGTATGCTATGCTATGCAATGCCATGGTATGTAGTGTAATGTTATGCCTTGCCGGGCCACGCCAAATTATGGTATGCTCTGCTCTGCTATGCTATGTAGTGTAATGATATGCCGTGCTTGCCACGCTATTTTATGCTGTTTTATGCTATGCCGTGCCATGCCAAGCAAACTTATGCTATGGTATGCCATGCTATGCTCTGTTATGCTATGCCGTGCCGTGTAACTCCAACTTATGCTGTGCTCTGCTCTGATATGCTTTGTAGTGTAATGGTGTGCCTTGCCACGACAACTTATGCTATGCTATGCAGTGTAATGTTATGCCGTGCCGTGTCACGCCAACTTATGATATGCTATTCTATGTAGTATAAGGTTATGCTGTGCCGTGCCACACCAGCTTATGCTATGAAATGCTATGTTATGCTGTGCCGTTCCATGCAATTCAGTGCCGTGCCATGCTATATTATGCCGTGACGTGCCGTGCCACGCCAACTTATGCTATGCTATGCTATGCCGTGCAATGCCACGCTATCTTACGCTATGCTATCCTGTCGTATGCCGTGCCGTGTAACGCCAACTTATGATATGCTATGTAGTGTAAAATTATGCTGTGCCGTGCCACGCCAAATTATGCTATGCTGTTCTACACTCTGCTGTGCCGTGCCGTGCCACGCCAACTTGTGCTGTGCTTTGCTATGCTGTGCTGTGCTGTGCTATGCTATGATGTGATGTGCTATGCTATGCTATGTAGTGTATTGTTATATGGTGCCGTGCCTCGCAAGCTTATGCTATGGTAGGCTATGCTAATCTATGTTGTCTAATTTTATGCTGTGCCGTGCCACACCAAATTATGCTTTGCTATGCTATGCTATGCTCTGTAGTGTAATGTTATGCTGTTCTTTGCCACGCCATCTTATGCTTTGCTATGTTATGCTATGCTATTTAGTGTAATGTTATGCCATGCCGTGCCACTTCAAATTATGATATGCTATGCTATGCCCTGCCGTGCCATGCCACACCAACATATGCTCTCCGATGCTATGCAGTGCCGTGCTGTGCCAAGCCAACTCATGCTATACTATGGTATGCTGTGCCGTGCCGTACCTCACCAACTTATGCAATTCTATGCTCTGCTATGCTATGTAGTGTAATGTTATGCCGTGCCATGCCACGGCAACTTATGCTATGATATGCTATGCTATGTAGTGTAATGTAATGCTGTGATGTGCCACGCAAACTTATGCTATGCTATGTAGTGCAATTTTATGCCGTGCCGTGCCACGCCAACTTATAATATGCTATGCTATGCCAGGACATGTAGCGTTATGTTATGCCGTGCCGTGCCACTCCAACTTATGCTATGTTATGCTATGCTATGCTGTGCCATGTTTTGTAGTATAATGATATGCCGTGCCGTGCCACGCGCACTTACGTTATGTTATGCTATGTAGTGTAATGTTATTCCGTGCTGTGCCACGCCAACTTTTGTTATGTTATGCTATGCTATGTAGTCTAATGTTATGCCTTTCCGTGACACGTCAAGTTTTGGTATGGTATGTCGTGCTGTGTCGTGCCACTCGAAATTATGCTATACTATGTTATGCTGTGCCGTGCTATGCTATGCCGTGCCGTGCCACGCTATGCTATCCTATGTTATGCCGTGCCATGTCACGCCAACGTATGCTATGCTATGCTAGGTTATGCTATGCTATGCTATGTAGTGTAATGTTTTGCCGTGTCGTGCCACGCCAACTTATGCTATGATATGCTATGGTATGTAGTGTAATGTAATGCCGTGCCGTGCCACGCCAATTTATGCTATGCTATGTATTGTAATGTTATGCCGTGTAGTGCCACGCCGACTTATGCTATGTTATGCCATGCTATGTAGTGTAATGTTATGCCATGCCGTGCCACACAAACTTATGGTATGCTATGCTATGTTATGCTATGCTATGTAGTGTAATCTTATGCCTTGCCGTGCCACGCCAACTTATGCTATGCTATGCCTTGCCGTGCTGTGCCGCGCCATGCCGTGCCACGTCAACTTATCCTATACTGTACTATGCTATGTAGTGTATTGTTATGCCATGCAGTGCCACGGCAACTTGTGTTGTGCTGTGATATGCTGTGCCATGCTGTGTGGTGCCGTGCCACACCAACTTATGCTATACTATGCTATGCTATGTTGTGCAATGCTGTGCTATGCTGTGATATGGTGTGTTGTGCTGTGCTGTGCCGTGCCGTGCCACGGCAACTTATGTTATGCTTTGCTATGCTATGTAGTGTAATGTTATGCCGTGCCGTGCCACGCCAACTTTATAATATGCTATGCTATGCCATTATATGTAGCGGTATGTTAGGCCGTGCCGTGCCACGCCAACTTATGCAATCCTATGCTATGCTGTGCTGTGCCATGTATTGTAGTATAATGATATGCCGTGTCGTGCCATGCCAACTTATGTTACGTTATGCTGTGCCGTGCCACGTCAATTTATGCTATGCTAAGCTATGCTATGTAGTGTAATGTTATGCCCTGCCGTACCACGCCAAGTTATGCTATTCTATGCTATGCCATGCTATGTAGTGTAATGTTATGCCATGTCGTGCCACGCCAACTTATGCTATGCTATGCTATGCTAAACTATGCTATACTATGCTATGTAGTGTAATATTGTGCCGTGCCACGCCAACATTTCCATCCTGTGCTATGCCATGCTATGTAGTTTAACGTTATAACATGCCGTCAAACGCCATGTTTTGCAATGCTATGCTGAGCCATGCTGTGCCATGCTATGTAGTGTAATGTTATGCCGTGCCCTGACACGCCCACTTTTGCTATGATATGCTGTGCTACACTGTGCCATGTTACGTAATGTTATGCCGTGCAGTGTCACGCTAACTTATGCTATGCTATGCTCTGCTGTGCCATGCTATGTAGTGTAATATTATTCCGTGCCGTGCCATGCCAACTTATGCTGTGCTTTTCTGTGCTATGCTGTGCTATGGTGTTCTGCGCTCTGATTTGCTGTGCTGTGCTATGCTGTGCCGAGTCATGCCACGCCAACTTTTGCTATGCTGTGCTATGATATGTAGTGTAATGTTATGCCATGCCGTGCCACGCCAACTTATGCTATGCTCTCATATGTAGTGTAATGCTATGCCGTGCCGTGCTAGGACAACTTATGCTATGCTATGCTATGCTATGCTATGCTATGCTATGTAGTGTAGTATTATGCCTTGCCGTGCCACGCCAACATATGCTATGCTATGACGTGCCGTGCCATGCCAACTTCGCTATGCTATGCTATGCCGTGATGTGCCAGGCCAAATTATACTATGCTCTGCTACGCTCTGCTATGCTCTGCCATGCTATGCCGTACCGTGTCACAACAACTTATGCGATGCTATGTAGTGTAGCGTTATGCCGTGCCGTGACATACCAACTTATGCTATGCTATGCGATGCCATGATATCTAGTGTAATGTTATTCTGTGCTGTGCCACACTAAATTATCCTATGCGTAATATTATGCCGTGCCGTGCCACGCCAACTTATGCTATTATATGTCATGCTATGCAGTGTAATGTTATTCCGTGCCGAGCCACACCAAATTATGCTAATGCTATGCTATCTAGTATAATTTATGCTGTGTCGTGCCACGCCAAGTTACGCTATCCTATGCTATGTTATGCTATGCTATGTAGTGTAATGATATGCCCTGCCGTGCCACACCAACTTATGCTATGATATGTAATTCTATTCTCTGCTATGCTATGTAGTGTAATGTTATACCGTGCCGTGCCATGCGAACTGATGCTATTTTATGCTATGCTCGGTAGAGTAAAGTTATGCCGTGCTGTGCCATGCCAACGTATGCTATGCTATGTTATGCCATGCTATGTAGTGTAATGTTATGCCGTGCCATGCCATGCCAACTTATGCTATGCCATGCTATGAGGTGTAATGTTCTGCAATGGCGTACCACACCAACTTATGGTTTGCTATGCTATGATTTGTAGTGTAATGTTATGCCGTGCCGTGCCACGCCAACTTATGTAATGCCATGCTCTGCCATGATATGTCTGTTATGTTATGCCATGCGGTTCCACTCCAAGTTATGCTATGCTATGCTATGGCGTGCTATGTAGTGTAATGTTATGGCGTGCTGTGCCACGCCAATTTATGCTATGCTATGCTATGGCGTGCTATGTAGTGTAATGTTATGCCGTGCCGTGCGATGCCAACTTATGTAATGGTATGTTGTGCCATGCTATGTAGTGTAATGTTATGCCGTGCTGTGCTACGCCAAGTTATGCTATGGTATGCTATGCCATGCCGTGCGACGCGAACTTATGCTTTGCTATTCTATGCTATGTAGTGTAATGTTATGCCGTGCCGTGCCACACCAACTTTTGCTAACCTATGCTTATCCTATGCTATGGTTGTCTGTGTCGTGCCACGCTATGTTATGCTATGTTTTGCCGTGCCGTGCCACGCCAATTTATGCTATTTTATGCTGTGCCGTGCCGTGCCACGCAAACTTATGCTATGCTATGCTATGCTCTGTTATGCTGTTCCGTGTCGTGTCATGCCAAATTATGCTATGCTCTGTTATTATATGCTATGTAGTATAATGTTGTGCTATGGCACACCAAAATATACTATGCTATGTAGTGTTTTGTTATGATGTGCTGTGCCATGCCAACTTATGCTATCCTATGCTGTGCCGTGCCACGCTATGCTATGCTGTGCCGTGCCACACCAAATTGTGCTATGCTCTGCTCTGCTCTGCTTTACTATGCTATGCCGTGCTGTGTCACGCCATCTTACACTATGCTCTCTTACGCTGTGGTATGTAGTCTAATGTTATGCATTGCCACGCCAACTTATACTATGCTATGCTGTGCTGTTCCACGCTATGCTATGCTATGTTATGCCGTGCCGTGCCTCGCCAACTTATGCTATTTTATGGTATGCGATGCCGTGCTGTGCTACACCATCTTCTGCTATGCTATGATATGCTATGCTATGCTGTGCTGTGCTATGCTATGCTATGCTATGCCGTCCCGTGCCGTGCCACACTGAATTATGCTATGCTATGCCGTGCCATGCCAGGCCAAATTATGCTATGCTATGCCAAGCCGTGCAACACCTCGCCAACTTATGCTATGCTTTTCCGTGCTGTGCCGTGCTTTTCCGTGCCGTGCCACGCCAACTTGTGCTATGGTATGCTATACCGTGCCGTGGCACGGCAACTTATGCTATGCTATGCCGTGCCGTGCTATGCCAACTAATGCTATGCTATGCTATGTAGTGTCATGTTATGCCGTGCCGTGCCACGCCAAATTATGTAATGCTATGGTATGCTATGTAGAGTAATTTCATGCCATGCCGTGCCACGCCAAGTTATGCTATGCTATGCTATGGTATATAATGTAATTATATGCCGTGCTGTGCGACGCTAACTTATGCTATGCTGTGCCATGCTATGTAGTGTAATGGTATGCCGTGCCATGCCACGCCAACTTATGCTATGGTTTGCTATGCCGTGCCACGCCATGCTATGGTATAATATGCCGTGCCGTGCCACGCCAACTTATGTTAAGCTATGCTATGCTATGTAGTGTAATGTTCTGCCATGCCTTGCCACGGCAACATATGCTAATAGTATGCTGTTCTATGCCATGCCGTGCCACGCCAACTTATGCTATGCTATGCTATGCCAAGCTATGTAGTATAATATTATGCCGTGCTGTGACACACCAACTTATGTTATGCTATGCTATGCCATGATATGTAATATAATGTTATGCCTTGCTGTGACACGCCAACTTATGCTATGCTATGCTTTGCTATGCTGTGCCATGCTATGTAGTGTAATGTTATGGCGTGCCGTGCCACGCCAACTTATGCTATGATATGCAATGTTGTGCTGTGTTACCACGCCAACTTATGCTGTGCTATGGTATGCTATGTAGTGTAATGTTATGCCGTGCCATGCCACACCAGCTTATAATATGCTATACCATGATATGTAGCGTTATGTTATGCCGTACCGTTCCACGCCAACTTATGCAATTCTATGCTATGCTATGCTCTGCAATGTTTTGTAGTATAATGATATGTCGTGCAGTGCCACACCAACTTATGTTATGTTATGCTATGCTATGTACTGTAATGTTATGCCATGCCGTGCCACACCAACTTATGGTATGCTATGCTATGTTATGCTATGCTATGTCGTGTAATGTTATGCCATGCCGTGCCACGCCAAATTATGTAATGCTCTCCAGTGCCATGCTATGTAGTATGCTATACTATGCTGTGCTATGCTGTGATACGGTGTGTTGTTCTGTGCCGCGCCGTGCCACGACAACTTCTGTTATGCTATGCGATGTAGTGTAATGGTATGACTTGCCGTGCCACGCCAAGTTATGCTATGCTATTCTGTGCCGTACCATGACAACTTTTGCTATGCTATACTGTGCCGTGTCGTGCCACTCTAAATTATGGTATGCTATGCTATGTTGTGCCGTGCTGTGCTATGCCGTGCCGTGCCACGCCAAGTTATGCTATGCTATGCCGTGCAGTGCCACGCCAACATAAGCCATGCTATTCAATGGTATGCTATGCTATGTAGTTTAATATTATGCCATTCTGTGCCACACAAACTTCTGCTATGCTATGCTGGGCCATGCTATGTAGTGTAATGTTATGCCTTGCCGTGCGACGCCAACTTATGCTATGCTCTGCTGTGCTATTCCGTGCCTTGCCACGCCAACTTATGCTGTGCTATGCTATGGTATGCTATGTAGTGTAATGTTATGCCGTGCCATGCCACGCCAACTTATGTTATGCTTTGCTATGCTATGTAGTGTAATGTTATGCCGTGCCGTGCCATGCCAACCTATATTATGCTATGCTATGCCATTATATGTAGTGTTATGTTAGGCCGTGCCATGCCACGCCAACTTATGCAATCCTATGCTATGCTATGCTGTGCCATGTTTTGTAGTATAATGATATGCCGTGTCGTGCCACGCCAACTTATGCTATGCTATACTATGCTATGCTAAACTATGCTATGCTGTGCTATGTAGTGTAATGTTATTCTGTGCCATGCCACGCCAATATATGCTAAGATATGCTGTGCTATGTAGTGTAATATTGTGCCGTGCCCTGACACGCCCACTTTTGCTATGATATGCTGTGCTACACTGTGCCATGTTATGTAGTGTAATGGTATGCCGTGCAGTGTCACGCTAACTTATGCTATGCTCTGCTGTGCCATGCTATGTAGTGTAATATTATGCCATGCCTTGCCATGCCAACTTATGCTGTGCTTTTCTGTGCTATGCTGTGCTATGGTGTGCTATGGTGTTCTGTGCTCTGATTTGCTGTGCTGTGCTATGCTGTGCCGTGTCATGCCACGCCAACTTTTGCTATGCTGTGCTATGATATGTAGTGTAATGTTATGCCATGCCGTGCCACGCCAGCTTATGCTATGCTCTGATATGTAGTGTAATGCTATGCCGTGCCGTGCCAGGACAACTTATGCTATGCTATGCTATGCTATGCTATGCTATGCTATGTAGTGTAGTATTATGCCTTGCCGTGCCACGCCAACATATGCTATGCTATGACGTGCCGTGCCACGCCAACTTCGCTATGCTATGCTATGCCGTGATGTGCCAGGCCAAATTATACTATGCTCTGCTACGCTCTGCTATGCTCTGCCATGCTATGCCGTACCGTGTCACAACAACTTATGCGATGCTATGTAGTGTAGCGTTATGCCGTGCCGTGACATACCAACTTATGCTATGCTATGCGATGCCATGATATCTAGTGTAATGTTATTCTGTGCTGTGCCACACTAAATTATCCTATGCTATGCTATTTAATGTAATATTATGCCGTACCGTGCTACATCAACTTATGCTATGCTATGCTATGCCATGATATGTCGTGTAATGTTATGCCGTGCCGTGCCACGCCAACTTATGCTATGCTATGCTATGCTATGCTGTACCGTTCGATGCTATGCTATGCTGTGCGGTGCCACGCTATGCTATGCTATGTTATGCCGTGCCGTGCCACGCCAATTTCTGCTATGCTATGCTGTGCCGTGCCATACCGTGCCACACCATCTTATGCTATGCTATGCCGTGCCTTACCGTACCACACCGACTTATGCTATGCTATGCCGTGCCGTGTCATGCCAACTTATGCTATGCTATGCTGTGCCGTGCTGTGTCGTGCAGTGCCTTACCACGCCAACTTATGCTATGCTATGCTATCCTATGCTATGTAGTGTAATGTTATGCCATGCTATGCCACGCCAAATTATAATATGCTATGCTATGCCATGATATGTAGCGTTATGTTATGCCGTGCCGTGCCACGCCAACTTATTCTTTGCTATGCTATGCTATGCTATGCTGTGACATGTGTTGTAGTATAATGATATGCCGTGTCGTGCTACGCCAACTTATGTTATGATATCATATGCTATGTAGTGTAATGTTATGCCGTGCTGTGCCACGCCCACTTTTTTTATGTTATGCCATGCTATGTAGTGTAATGTTATGCCGTGCCGTGCCACGCCAACTTATGTAATGCCATGCTCTGCCGTGATATGTAGTGTACTGTTACGCCGTGCCGTGCCATCCATGCTATGCTATGCTATGCTGTGCCATGCTATGTAGTTTAATGTTATGTCGTGTGGTGCCAAATCTTATGCTAAGATACGCTATGCTATGTAGTGTAATGTTATGCTGTGCCGCGCCAAATTTTCTATCCTGTGCTATGCCATGCTATGTAGTTTAACGTTATAATGTGCCGTCACACGCCAACTTTTGTAATGCTATGCTGAGCCATGCTGTGCCATGCTATGTAGTGTAATGTTATGCCGTGCCGTGCCTTGCCAACTTATGCTTTCCTATGCTATCTAGTGTAATGTTATGCCGTGCGGTGCCACGCCAACTTACGCTATGCTATGCTATGCTTTGTAGCGTAATGTTATGCCGTGCCGTTCCACGCCATCTTATGCTATGCTATGCTATGTAGTGTAATGTTGTGCCTTGCCGTGCCACGCCAGCATATGCTGTGCTATGCCGTGCCGTGCAACGCCAACATATGCTTTGCTGTGCTATGCTATGTTATGCCATGCCGTGACACGCCAACATCGCTATGCTATCGTATGCCGTGATGTGCCACGCCAACTTATGCTATGCTACGCTATACTCTACTATGCTATGCCTTGCCATTCCGTGCCACGCCAAGTTATGCTATGCTATGCTATGGTATGTAGTGCAATGTTATGACGTGCAGTGCCACGCCAGCTTATGCTATGCTATGTTGAGCCATGCTATGTAGTGTAATGGTATGCCGTGCCGTGCGACGCCAACTTATGATATGCTCTGCAAAGTTGTGCCGTGCTACCGCACCAGCTTCTGCTCTGCTCTGCTATGCTATGTAGTGTAATGTTATGCCGTGCCGTGCCACGCCAACTTATAATATGCTATGCTATGCCATGATATGTAGAGTTATGTTATGCCGTGCTGTGCCACGCCAACTTATGCTATGTTATGCTATGCTATGTAATGTAATGTTATGCCACGCCGTGCCACTCCAACTTATGCTATGCTATGCCATGCTTTGTAGTGTAATGTTATGCCGTGCCGTGCCAGGCCTAACTATGCTATGCTATGCTATGTAGTGTAATATTAGTTATGCTGTGCACTGCTATGCTATATAGTGTAATGTTATGCAGTGCTGTGCTACGCCAATTTATGCTATGCTATGCTTTGCCGTGCCATGCCATGCCACGCCAACTTATGCTATAATATGCTATTCTATGTTCTGCTATGCTATGTAGTGTAATGCTATACCCTGTCGTGCCACACAAACTTATGCTATGCTATGATATGTCAAGTTATGTAGTGTAATGTTATGCTGTGCCGTGCCACGCCAAAGTATGCTATGCTATGCTGTTCCATGCTATGTAGTGTAATGTTATGCCGTGCCGTGCCGCGCCAACTTATGCTATGGTATGATGTCACATGCTATGTAGTGCAATATTAAGCCGTACCGTGCCACACAAACTTATGCTATGCTATGCTGTTACATGCTATGTTTTGCAATGTTATGCCGTGCCGTGCCACGCCAACTTACGCTATGCTATGCTGTGCTCTGTGGTGTAATGTTATGCCGTGCCGTGCCATGCCAACTTATGCTATGCCATGCCATGCTATGCTCTGCTATGCTATGCCGAACTGTGTAACGCCAACTTATGCTGTGCTCTGGTCTGATATGCTTTGTAGTGTAATGGTGTGCCTTGCCACGACAACGTATGCTATGCTATGCAGTGTAATGTTATGCCGTGCCGTGCCACGCCAACTTATGCTATGTTATGCTATGCTTTCTTGTGTAATGTTATGCCGTGCCGTGCCACGCCAACTTATGTAATGCTATGCTCTGCCATGATATGTGATGTTATGTTATGCCGTGCGGTTCCACGCCAAGTTATGCTATGCTGTGCTATGGCATGCTATGTAGTGTAATCTTATGCCGTGCCGTGCGACGCCAACTTATGCTATGCTATGCTATGCCATGGTATGTAGTGTAATCTTATGCCGTGCCGTGCGACACCAACTTATGTAATGCTATGGTGTGCCATGCTATGTAGTGTAATGTTATGCCGTGCCGTGCCACGCCATCTTATGCAATGTTCTGCTGTGCTATGCTGTGCCATGCTATGTAGTGTAATGTTATGCCGTGCCGCGCCATGCAAACTTATGCTAAAATATAAAATGCCATGCTGCGTAGTGTAATGTTGTGCCGTGTCATGCCACGTCAAGTTATGCTATGCTATGCCATGTAGTGTAATATTATGCCGTGCCGTGCCACGCTATCTTATGCTATGCTATGCCATGCTATGTAGTGTAATGTTATGCCGTGCCGTGCTACGCCAACTTATGCAATGGTATGCTATGCCGTGCCGTGCCACGCCAACTTATGCTTTGCTATGCTATGCTATGCAGTGTAATGTTATGCCTTGCCGTGCCACGCCAACTTGTGTTGTGCTGTGATATGCTGTGCCATGCTGTGCCGTGCGTGCTACGCCAATTATGCTAGGCTATGTTGTTGAATGCTGTGCCGTGCCGTGTCACACCAGCTTATGATATGCTAAGCTATGCTCTGCTTTGTAGGGTAATGTTATGCCGTGCCTTGCCACGTCAACTTGTGCTGTGCTGTGATCAGTTGTGCCATGCTGTGCTTTACCGTGCTGTGCCGTGCCAACTTATGCTATGCTATGCTATGCCGTGCCGTGCTACGCCAACTTATTCTATGATATGCTATGAAATGCTGTGCTGTTCCAAGGAATGCTGTGCCGTGCCAGGCTATTTTATGCTATGCCGTGCCGTGCCGTGCACGTCAACTTATACAATGCTATGGTATGCCGAGCCGTGTCACACCAACTTATGTTATGCCATGCTGTGTCATGCTATGCCGTGCCGTGGCCCGCCAAATTATGCTATGCTATATAATGTAATGTTATGCTGTGCCGTGCCATGGCAACTTATGTTATGCTATGCTATGCTTTGTAGTGTAATGTTATGCCGTGCCGTGCCAGGCCAACTTATGCTGTGCTATGCGTTGTAGTGTAAAGTTATGCCGTGCCATGCCACGCCAACTTAGACTATACTATGCCATGCTATGTAGTGTAATGTATTGACGTGCCACACCAAATTAGCTAACCTATGCTATTCTACGTAGTGTAATGATATGCCGTGCCGTGCCACGCTAACTTATGCTATGCTATGCTTTGCTGTGCCGTGCCATGCTATGCTTGTCTGTGTCGTGCCACGCTATGATATGCTATGTTATGCCGTGCCGTGCCACTCCAATTTATGCTATGCTGCGCCGTACTGTGCCACGCAAACTTATGCTATGCTATGATATATCGTGTAATATTATGCCGTGCTGTACCACGCCAACATATGGTAAGCTATGCTATGCAGTGTAATGTTATGCCGTTTCGTACCACGCCATGTTATGCTATTCTATGCTATGCCATGCTATGTAGTTTAACGTTATGCTATGCCGTCACACGCCTTCTTAAGTAATTCTATGCTGAGCCATGCTATGTAGTGTAATGTTATTCTGTGCCATGCCACGCCCGTTTATGCTACGATATGCTCTGCTATGCTGTGCCATGGTATGTAGTGTAATATTATGCCGTACCGTGCCACGCCAACTTATGTTATGTGATGCTATGCTATGTAGTGTAATGTTATGCCGTGCCGTGCCACGTCAATTTATGCTATGCTATGCTATGCTACGTAGTGTAAAGTTATCCCGTGGCATGCCACGCTAACTTATGTTAAGCTAGGCTATGCTATGTTAGGTAGTGTAGTGTCATGCTGTGTGGTGCTATGCAAATTTATGCTATGCTATGCTATGTAGTGTAATGTAATGCTGTGCCGTGCCACGCCAAGTTATGCTATGCTATGCCATGCTATGCTATGTAGTGTAATGTTATGCCGTGCCGTGCCACGCCAACTTGTGCTATGCTATGCTATGCCGTGCCGTGCCACGCCAACATATGCTTTGCCATGCTATGCTATGCTGTGCCGTGCTACTCCATGCTATGCTGTGCCGTGCCAGGACAGCTTATGATATGTTATGCTATTCCGTGCCGTCCCACGCCATCTTACGCTATGCTTTTCTATGCTATGCTATACCGTGCCGTTGCGCACAAACTTATGCTATGCTATGCTGTGCCGTGCCAAGCCAATATATGATATGCTGTGCCGTGCTGTGCCCCACGAACTTATGCTATGCTATGCTGTGCTCTGCCCTGCTGTGCCGTGTTGTGCCACGCCAAATTACGCTATGCTCTGCTATGCTATGCCGTTCCGTTACACATCAGATTATGCTAATCTATGCCGTGCTGAGCCACGCCAATTTATGCTATGCTATGCCGTGCCGTGCCACGCCAAATTATGCAATGCTATATTGTGTAATGTTATGGCGTGCCGTGCCACGCCAAGTTATGTTATGCTATGCTATGCTTTGTAGATTAATGTTATGCTATGCCGTGCCACACCAATTTATGCTATTCTATGCTACACTTTCTACTGTGAAGTTATGCCGTGCCGTACTACGCAAACTTACGATAGGCTATGCTATGCTTTGTTTGGTAATGTTATTCCGTGTCGTGCCACGGCAACTTATGCTATGCTTTGCCATGCTCTGTTCTGTAATGTTATGCCGTGCCGTGCCACGCCAACTTGTGCTGTACTGTGATAGGTTGTGCCATGCTGTGCGGTGCTGTGCTGTACCACGCCAAGTTATGCTATGTTATGCTATGCCGTGCTGTGTCACGCCAACTTTTGCTATGATATGCTATGTTATGCTGTACCGTTCCACGCAATGCAGTGCCGTGCCGTGCTATGTTAAGCCGTGCTGTGCCGTGCCGTGCCGTGCCGTGCCGTGCCGTGCCACACCAACTTTTACTATGCTATGCTATGCTAAGTAGCGTAATGTTATTCCCTGCCGTGCCACACGAACTTATGCTATCCTATGCTATGCTATGTCATGCTATGTAGTGTGATATTATGCCGTGCCGTGCCACGCCAACTTATGCTATTATATGTCATGCTATGCAGTGTAATGTTATTCCGTGCCGAGCCACACCAAATTATGCTATGCTATGCTATCTAGTATAATTTATGCTGTGTCGTGCCACGCCAAGTTATGCTATCCTATGCTATGTTATGCTATGCTATGTAGTGTAATGATATGCCCTGCCGTGCCACACCAACTTATGCTATGATATGCAATTCTATTCTCTGCTATGCTATGTAGTGTAATGTTATGCCGTGCCGTGCCGTGCGAACTGATGCTATTTTATGCTATGCTCGGTAAAGTTATGCCGTGCTGTGCCATGCCAAAGTATGCTATGCTATGTTATGCCATGCTATGTAGTGTAATGTTATGCTGTGCAGTGCCACGCCAACTTACGCTATGCTATGCTATGTGGTGTAATGTTATGCCGTGCCATGCCATGCCAACTTATGCTATGCTATGCCATGCTATGAAGTGTAATGTTCTGCCATGGCGTACCACGCCAACTTATGGTTTGCTATGCTATGATTTGTAGTGTAATGTTATGTTGTGGAATGCCGTGCCGTGCCGTGCCACGCCAGCTTATGTTACGCTATGCTATGCTCTGCTTTGTAGGGTAATGTTATGCCGTGCCGTTCCACGCCAACTTGTGCTGTGCTGAGATATGTTGTGCCATGCTGTGCCGTGCCGTGCTGTGCCACACCAACTTATGCTCTGCTATGCTGTGCCGTGCTACGCCAACTTATGCTATGCTATGCAATGCTATGCTATGCTATGCTATGCTATGCTATTCTATGCTATGCAGTGTAATGTTAAGCCGTGTCGTGCTACGCCAACTTGTGCTCTGATATGCTATGAAATGCTGTGCTGTTCCAAGAAATGCTGTGCCGTGCCATGCTATTCTATGCTATGCCGTGCCGTGCCGTGCACGTCAACTTATACAATGCTATGCTATGCCGAGCTGTGTCACACCAACTTATGTTATGCCATGCTGTACCGTGCCGTGCCACGCCAAATTATATTATGCTATGCTATGCAATGCTGTGCCGTGCTGTGCCGTGCACTGCCCCGCCAACTTATGGTGTGCTATGCGATTCTGTGCCATGCAGAGCCACGCCAATTTGTGCTATGCTATGCCGTACCGTGCCCCGCCAACTTATGCTATGCTATGTAGTGTAATGTTATGCCGTGCCGTGCCACGCCAGATTTTGATATGCTATGCTATGTAGTGTAATGTTATGTCGTGCTGTGCCAGGCCAACTTATGCTATGCTATGCGTTGTTGTGTAAAGTTATGCCGTGCCGTGCCACGCCAACTTTTGCTATGCTATGCTATGCTTGTCTGTTTCGTGCCACGCTATGCTATACTATGTTATGCCGTGCCACTCCAATTTATGCTATTTTATGCAGTGCCGTGCCGTGCCACGCAAACTTATGCTATGCTATGCTATGCTATGCTCTCTTATGCTATGCCGTGCCGTGTCACGCCAAATTATGCTATGCTCTGCTATTATATGCTATGTAGTGTAATGGTGTGCCATGCCACACCGACATATGCTATGCTATGCCATGCTGTGCCATGCCAACTTATGCTATGCTAAGCTATGCTGTGCTATGCTGTTCTGTGCCGTGCCGTGCCGTGCCACGCCAACTTATGATATGCTATGCCGTGCCGTGCCACGCCAACTTATACTTTGCTATGCTATGCTGTGCCGTGCCACGCTATGCTATGCTGTGCCGTGCCACGCCAAATTGTGCTATGCTCTGCTCTGCTCTGCTCTACTATGCTATGCCGTGCTGTGTCACGCCATCTTACACTATGTTCTCTTACGCTGTGGTATGTAGTCTAATGTTATGCCTTGCCACGCCAACTTATACTATGCTATGCTGTGCTGTTCCACGCTATGCTATGCTATGTTATGCCGTGCCGTGCCTCGCCAACTTATGCTATTTTATGGTATGCGATGCCGTGCTGTGCTACACCATCTTCTGCTATGCTATGATATGCTATGCTATGCCGTCCCGTGCCAGGCCAAATTATGCTATGCTATGCCAGGCCGTGCAACGCCTCGCCAACTTATGCTATGCTATGCTTTGCCGTGTTGTGCCGTGCTTTTCCGTGCCGTGCCACGCCAACTTGTGCTATGCTATGCTATACCGTGCCGTGGCACGGCAACTTATGCTATGCCACGCTATGCTATGTAGTGTTATGTTATGCCATGCCGTGCCACGCCAAATTATGCTATGCTATGCTATGGTATATAATGTAATTATATGCCGTGCAGTGCGACGCCAACTTATGCTATGCTGTGCCATGCTATGTAGTGTAATATTATGCAGTGCTGTGCCACGCCAACTTATGCTATGCTATGGAATTTTGTCCTGTGCTACCGCGCCAACTTATGCTGTTCTATGCTATGGTATGTAGTGTAATATTATGCCGTGCCGTGCCACGCCAACTTATGTTATGCTATGCTACGCTATGTAGTGTAGTGTTATTCCTTGCTGTGCCAGGTAAAATTATGCTATGCTATGCTATTGTATGCTGTGCCGTGCCACTCAAAATCATGCTATGCTATGCTATGCTATGCCGTGCTGTGCCACGCCAACTGATGCTATGCTATGCTGTTCCATGATATGTAGTGTAATGTTATGCCGTGCAGTTCCACGCCATTTTATGCTATGCTATGCTCTGCCATGCTATGTAGTTTAATGTTATGCCGTGCCGTGCCACGCCAACATATGCTATGCAATGCCATGCTATGTGGTGTATTGTTATGCTGTGCCGTGCCACACCTAATACGGTATGCTATTCTATGTAGTGTAATATTATGCCGTGCCGTGCCACGCCAAGTTATGCTGTGCACTGCTATTCTATGTAGTGTAATGTTATGCCGTGCCTTGCCACGCCAAGTTATGCTGTGCACTGCTATTCTATGTAGTGTAATGTTACGCCGTGCTATGCCACGCCAATTTATACTATGCTATGCTGTGCCCTGCCACGCTATGGTATGCTATGTTATGCCATGCCATGCCACGAAAACTGATGCTATGCCATGCTATTCTGTGCCGTGCCATGCCAACTTTGCTATGCTATGCTATGCTATCCTATGTAGTGTAATGTTATGCCGTGCCGTGCTTATGCTATGATATGCTATGCTGTGCTGTGCCACGCCAAATTATGCTATGATATGCCGTGCCGTGCCTTGCCACACCAAATTATGCTATGCTGTGCCGTGCCATGTCACACGAACTTATGTTATGCTATGCTGTGCCGTGCTGTGCCACGACAACTTATGCTATGCTATGCCGTGCCGAGCTGCGCCATCTTATGCTGTGCTATGATATGCTATGTAGTGTAAAATTATGCCGTGCCGTGCCACGCCAAATTATGCTATGCTATGCTATGCTATGCTGTGCCTTGCTACTCCATGCTATGCTGTGCTGTGCCAGGACAGGTTATGCTATGTTATGCTATTCCGTGCCGTCCCACGCCAACTTACGCTATGCTTTGCTATGCTATGTTGTGCCGTGCCTTTGCACACCAATTTATGCTATGCTGTGCCTTGCTACTCCATGCTATGCTGTGCTGTGCCAGGACAGGTTATGCTATGTTATGCTATTCCGTGCCGTCCCACGCCAACTTACGCTATGCTTTGCTATGCTATGTTGTGCCGTGCCTTTGCACACCAATTTATGCTATGCTCTTCTATGCTATGTTGTGCCGTTACACGCGAACTTATGCTATGCTATGCTGTGCCGTTGCATGCCAATATATGATATGCTATGCCGTGCCGTGCCAGACCATCTTATGCTATGCTATGCTATGCCGTGCCATGCCCCGCCATCTTATGCTATGCGATCCTGTCATATGCCGTGCCGTGTAACGCCAACTTATGATATGCTATGTAGTGTAAAATTATGCCGTGCTGTGCTACGCCAAATTATGCTATGCTGTTCTACACTCTGCTGTGCCGTGCCGTGTCACGCCATCTTATGCTTTGCTATGCTATACTATGCTATGTAGTGTAATGTTATGCCATGCCGTGCCACTTGAAATTTTGCTATGCTATGCTGTGCTATGACGTGCTGTGCCACACCAACTTATGCTATGCTATGCCATGCTTTGCCACGCCAAATTATGCTATGCTATGCCTTGCCGTGCCGTGCCACACCAACTTATGCTCTCCGATGCTATGCAGTGCCGTGCTGTGCCACGCCACCTTATGCTATACTATGGTATGCTGTGCCGTGCTGTGCCGTACCACACCAACTTATGCAATTCTATGCTCTGCTATGCTATGTAGTGTAATGTTATGCCGTGCCGTGCCACGCCAGCTTATTCTATGCTATGCTGTTCAATGCCATACCGTGCCACACCAACTTGTGCTATGCTGTGCTGTGCTATTCTATGCTATGATATGTAGTGTAATGTTATGCCGTGCTGTGCCACGCTAACTTATGTTAAGCTATGCTATGCTATGCTATGTAGTGTTATGCTGTGCCATGCCATGCAAACTTATGCTATGATACAACATGTAGGGTAACTTTATGCCGTGCCGTGCCACGCAAACTTATGCTATGCTATGTAGTTTAATGTTATGCCGTGCCGTGCCATGCCAACTTATGCTATGCTTTGCTATGCCGTGCCACGCCATGCTATGGTATAATATGCTGTGCCGTGCCACGTCAACTTATGTTAAGCTATGCTACGCTATGTAGTGTAATGTTCTGCCATGCCGTGCCACGCCAACATATGCTAACACTATGCTGTTCTATGCCATGCCGTGCCACGCCAACTTATGCTATGCTATGCTATGCCATGCTGTGCCCTGCTATGTAGTGTAATGTTCTGCCATGCCGTACCACGCCAACTTATGCTATGCTATGCTATGCTTTGCAGTGTAATGTTCTGCCGTGCCGTGCCACGCCAAATTTGCTATGCTATGCTAGGCTATGCCGTGCCGTGCCATGCGAACTGTTGCTGTAGTATGCTATTCTATTCTATGCTATTCTATGCTATGTAGTGTAATGTTATGCCCTGCCGTGTCACACGAACTTATGCTATGCTATGATATATCATGCTATGCAGCGTAATATTATGCTGTGCCGTGCCACGCCAACTTATGCTATGCTATGGTGCGCAATGCTATGTACTGTAATGTTATGCCGTGCAGTGCCACGCCAACTTATGCTATGATATGCCATGTTATCTAGTGTAATGTTATGCCGTTCCGTCCCACGCCAACTCATATTATGCAATGCTATGTAGTGTTATGTTATGCTCTGCCGTGCCACACCAAATTATGCTATGCTATGCTATGCTATGACATGCTATGTAGTGTAATGTTATGCCGTGCCGTTCCACGCCATCTTATGCTATGCTATGCTATGTAGTGTAATGTTATGCCTTGTTGTGCCACGCCAACTTATGGTATGCTACGCCAGGCTATGCCGTGCAGTGCCATGATATGCCATGCTGTGTCGTGCCACGCTATGATATACTATGTTATGCCGTGCGTTGCCATGCTATTTTATGCTATTTTATGCTATGCCATGCCATGCCACGCAAACTTATGCTATGCTATGCCATGCTATGCTCTGTTATGCTATGCCGTGCCGTGTAACGCCAACTTATACTATGCTCTGCTGTGATATGCTTTGTAGTGTAATCGTGTGCCGTGCCACGCCAACTTATGCTTTGCTTTGCTATGCTGTGCCGTGCCGTGCCGTGCCATACCGTGCCACGCCAACTTATGGTATGCTATGCCGTGCCGTACCACACCATCCTATCCTAATGCTATATAGTGTAATGTTCTGCTGTGCCGTTCCACGCTCACTTATTCTAAGCTGTGCTACGCTCTGCTATTCTATGTAGTGTAATGTTATGTCGTGCCGTGCCACGCCAACTTACGCTATGCATTGCTGTGCTATGTAGTGTAATGTTATGCCGTTTTGTGCCATGCCAACTTATGGTATGCTATGCTATGCTATGCTATGTAGTGTAATGTTATGCCGTGCCGTGCAATGCCAATTTCGACTATGCTCTGCTATACTACATAATGTAATGTTATGCCGTGCCGTTCCACGCCAAATTTGCTATGCTCTGCTATGCTATGCTATGTCGTGTAATGTTATGCCATGCCGTGCCACGCCAACTTATGCTGTGGTATGCTGTGCCATGCTATGTAGTGTAATTTTTTGCCATGCTGTTCCACTCAAACTTATGCTATGCTATGCTGTGTAATGCTATGTTGTTTAATGTTATGCCGTGCCGTGCCACGCCAACTTGTGTTGTGCTGTGATATGCTGTGCCATGCTCTGCCGTGCCTTGCCACGCCAATTATGGTATGGTATGTTGTGGAATGCTGTGCCGTGCCATGCCACGCCAGCTTATGGTATGCTATGCTATGCTCTGCTTTTTAGGGTAATGTTATGCCGTGCCGTTCCACGCCAACTTGTGCTGTGCTGTGATATGATGTGCCATGCTGTGCCGTGCCGTGCTGTGCCACGCCAACTTGTGCTCTGATATGCTATGAAATGCTGTGCTGTTCCAAGGAATGCTGTGCCGTGCCATGTTATTCTATGCTATGCCGTGCCGTGCCGTGCACGTCAACTTATACAATGCTATGCTATGCCGAGCCGTGTCACACCAACTTATGTTAAGCCATGCCATGCTGTGCCGTGCCGTGCCACGCCAAATTATATTATGCTATGCTATGCAATGCTGTGCCGTGCTGTGCCGTGCTGTGCCCCGCCAACTTATGGTGTGCTATGCGATTCTGTGCCGTGCAGAGCCACGCCAGTTTATGCTATGCTATGCCGCGTCGTGCCCCGCCAACTTATGCTATGCTATATAGTGTAATGTTATGCCGTGCCGTGCCATGCCAACTTATGCTATGCTGTGCTATGCTATGTAGTGTAATGTTATGTCGTGCTGTGCCAGGCCAACTTATGCTATGCTATGCGTTGTTGTGTAAAGTTATGCCGTGCCGTGCCACGCCAACTTTTGCTATGCTATGCTATGCTTTGCTGTGCCGTGCCATGCTATGCTTGTCTGTGTCGTGCCACGCTATGCTATACTATGTTATGCCGTGCCACTCCAATTTATGCTATTTTATGCAGTGCCGTGCCGTGCCACGCAAACTTATGCTATGCTATGCTATGCTATGCTCTGTTATGCTATGCCATGCTGTGTCACGCCAAATTATGCTATGCTCTGCTATTATATGGTATGTAGTGTAATGGTGTGCCATGTCACACCAACATATGCTATGCTATGTAGTGTTTTGTTATGCCATGCTGTGCCATGCCAACTTATGCTATGCTATGCTATGCTATGCTATGCTATGCTGTTCTGTGCCGTGCCGTGCCACACCAACTTATGATATGCTATGCCGTGCCGTGCCACGCCAACTTATACTTTGCTATGCTATGGTGTGCCGTGCCACGCTATGCTATGCTGTGCCGTGCCACACCAAATTGTGCTATGCTCTGCTATGCTCTGCTCTACTATGCTATGCCGTGCTGTGTCACGCCATCTTACACTATGCTCTCTTACGCTATGGGATGTAGTCTAATGTTATGCCTTGCCACGCCAACTTATACTATGCTATGCTGTGCTGTTCCACGCTATGCTGTGCTATGTTATGCCGTGCCGTGCCAACTCATGCTTTGCTATGCCGTGCCATGCCAGGCCAAATTATGCTATGCTATGCCAAGCCGTGAAACGCCTCACCAACTTACGCTATGCTATGCTTTGCCGTGTTGTGCCGTGGCTTTCCGTGCCGTGCCACGCCAACTTGTGCTATGGTATGCTATACCGTGCCGTGGCACGGCAACTTATGCTGTGCCACGCTATGCTATGTAGTGTAATGTTATGCCATGCCATGCCACGCCAACTTATGCTATGCTATGCCGTGCCGTGCCACACCAACTTATGCTATGCTATGCTATGTAGTGTTATGTTATGCCGTGCCGTGCCATGCCAAAATATGTAATGCTATGGTATGCTATGTAGAGTAATTTCATGCCATGCCGTGCCACGCCAAGTTATGCTATGCTATACTACGGTATATAGTGTAATTATATGCCGTGCAGTGCCACGCCAACTTATGCTATGCTATGAAATGCTATTCTATGATATGTAGTGTAATGTTCTGCCATGCCGTGCCACACCAACTTATGTTATGCTATGCCATGCTATGGAGTGTAATGTTATGCCATGCTGTGCCACACCAACTTATGGTATGCTATGTAGTGTAATGTTATACCGTGCCGTGCCACGCCAACTTATGCTATGCGTTGCTATGCAGTGCCACGCCATGCTATGGTATAATATGCCGTGCCGTGCCACGCCAACTTATGTTAAGCTATGCTATGCTATGTAGTGTAATGTTCTGCCATGCCGTGCCACGCCAACATATGCTAATACTATGCTGTTCTATGCCATGCCGTGCCACGCCAACTTATGCTATGCTATGCTATGCCATGCTATGTAGTATAATATTATGCCGTGCCATGACACACTAACTTATGCTATGCTATGCTTTGCTATGCTGTGCCCTGCTATGTAGTGTAATGGTATGCCGTGCCAGGCCACGCCAACTTATGCTATGCTATTCTGTGCCATTCTATGTAGTGTAATGTTATGCGGTGCTGTGCCACGCCAATTTATGATATGCTATGCAATTTTGTGCTGTGCTACCACGCCAACTTGCTATGCTATGCTATGTAGTGTAATATTATGCCGTGCCATGCGATGCCAACTTATGTTATGCTATGCTATGCTATGTAGTGTAATGTTATGCCGTGCCGTGTCACGCCAACTTATAATATGCTATGCTATGCCATGATATGTAGTGTTATGTTATGCCGTGCCGTACCACGCCAACTTATGCTATGTTATGCTATGCTGTGCTGTGCCATGTTTTGTAGTATAATGATATGCTGTGCCGTGCCACGCGCACTTACGTTATGTTATACTATGCTATGTAGTGTAATGTTATGCCGTGCTGTGCCACGACAACTTATGTTATGTTATGCTATACTCTGTAGTCTAATGTTATGCGTTTCCGTGCCACATCAAGTTTTGCTATGCTATGTCGTGCTGTTTCGTGCCACTCCAAATTATGCTATCCTATGTTATGCCGTGCCATGTCACGCCAACGTATGCTATGCTATGCTAGGTTATGCTATGCTATGCTATGTAGTGTAATATTTTGCCGTGTCGTGCCACGCCAACTTATGCTATGATATGCTATGCTATGTAGTGTAATGTAATGCCCTGCCGTGCCACGCCAACTTATGCTATCCCATGTATTGTAATGTTATGCCGTATAGTGCTACGCCGACTTATGTTATGTTATGCTATGCTATGTATTGTAATGTTATGCCGTGCATTGCCACGTCATCTTATGCTATGCTATGCTATGATATATCGTGTAATATTATGCCGTGCTGTACCACGCCAACATATGCTAAGCTATGCTATGCAGTGTAATGTTATGCCGTGCCGTACCACGCCATGTTATGCTATTCTATGCTATGCCATGCTATGTAGTTTAACGTTATGCCATGCCGTCACACGCCTTCTTAAGTAATTCTATGCTGAGCCATTCTATGTAGTTTAATGTTATTCTGTGCCATGCCACGCCCATTTATGCTATGGTATGCTCTGCTATGCTGTGCCATGTTATGTAGTGTAATATTATGCCGTACTGTGCCACACCAAATTATGTTATGTTATGCTATGCTATGTAGTGTAATGTTATGCCGTGCCGTGCCATGCAAACTTATGCTATGCTATGCTATGCTATGCTATGTAGTGTAAAGTTATGCCATGCCGTGCCACGCGATCGTATGCTATGCTATGCCGTGCCGTCCCACACAAACTTATGCTATGCCATGCCGTGCCACGCCAACTTATGCTATGCTATGCTGTGCCATGCTATGTAGTGTAATGTTATGCCATGCCGTGCCATGCCAATTTATGCTATGCTATGCTGTGCTATTCCGTGCCGTGTCACGCCAACTTATGCTATGCTATGCTATGCCATGCTATGTAGTATAATGTCATGCCTTGCTGTGACACGTCAACTTATGCTATGCTATGCTTTGCTATGCTATGCTTTGCTATGCTGTGCCATGCTATGTAGTGTAATGTTATGCCGTGCCATGCCACACCAACTTATAATATGCTATGCCATGATATGTAGCGTTATGTTATGCCGTACTGTGCCACGCCAACTTATGCAATTGTATGCTATGCTGTGTTGTGCAATGTTTTGTAGTGTAATGATATGTCGTGCAGTGCCACACCAACTTATGTTATGTTATGCTATGCTATGTAGTGTAATGTTATGCCGTGCCGTGCCACGTCAATTTATGCTATGCTATGCTATGCTATGTAGTGTAAAGTCATGCCATGTCGTGCCATGCGTACTTATGCTATGCTATGCCGTGCCATCCCACACAAACTTATGCTATGCCATGCCATGCCACGCCAACTTATGGTATGCTATGCTATGATATGTAGTGTAATCTTATGCCTTGCCGTGCCACGCCAACTTATGCTATGCTATGCCTTGCCGTGCTGTGCCCCTGTGCCGTGCCACGTCAACTTATGCTATACTGTACTATGCTATGTAGTGTATTGTTATGCCATGCAGTGCCACGGCAACTTTTGTTGTGCTGTGATATGCTGTGCCATGCTGTGCGGTGCCATGCCACACCAACTTATGCTATGCTATGCTATGCTATGCTATGCTATGTTGTGCAATGCTGTGCTATGCTGTGATACGGTGTGTTGTGCTGTGCTGTGCCATGCCACGGCAACTTATGTTATGCTATGCGATGTAGTGTAATGGTATGACTTGCCGTGCCACGCCAACTTATGCTATGCTATGCTATGTAGTGTAATGTTGTTCCTTGCCGTGTCACGCCAACATATGTTATGCTATGACTTGCCGTGCCACGCCAACTTATGCTATGCTATGCTATGTAGTGTAATGTTGTTCCTTGCCGTGTCACGCCAACATATGTTATGCTATGCCTTGCCGTGCCATGCCATGCTATGCTGTGCTTTGCCATGCCGTGCAACGCCAACATATGCTTTGCTATTCTATGCTATGTTATGCCGTGCCGTGTCACGCCAACATCGCTATGCTATCGTATGCCGTGATGTGCCACGCCAACTTATGCTATGCTATGCTATACCCTACTATGCTATGCCTTGCCGTTCCGTGCCACGCCAAGTTATGCTATGCTATGCTATGCTATGTAGTGCAATGTTATGACGTGCAGTGCCACGCCAACTTATGCTATGCTATGCAATGCTATGCTATGATATGTAGTGTAATGTTATGCTCTGCCGTGCCACACCAACTTCTGCTATGCTATGTTGAGCCATGCTATGTAGTGTAATGGTATGCCGTGCCGTGCAATGCCAACTTATAATATGCTCTGCAAAGTTGTGCCGTGCTACCGCGCCAATTTCTGCTCTGCTGTGCTATGCTATGTAGTGAAATATTATGCCGTGACATGACACGCCAACTTATGTTATGCTATGCTATGCTATGTAGTGTAATGTTATGCCATGCCGTTCCACGCCAACTTATAATATGCTATGCTATGCCATTATATGTAGCGTTATGTTATGCCGTGCCGTGCCACGCCAACTTATGTTATGTTATGCTATGTTATGTAATGTAATGTTATGCCACGCCGTGCCACGCCAACTTATGCTATGCTATGCTATGCTATGTAGTGTAATATTATGCTGTGCTGTGCCACGACAACTTATGCTATGCTATGCTATGTAGTGTAATGTTATGCCGTGCCGTACCACTCCAACATATGCTATTCTAAGCTATGCCATGCTATGTAGTGTAATATTATGCCATGCCATGCCACACCAACTTATGCCATGCTATGCTATGCTATGTTATACTATGCTATGTAGTGTAATGTTATGCCATGCTACGCTAATGTTATGCCATGCTAATTTTGCTATCCTGTGCTATTCCATGCTATGTAGTTTAACATTATGCCGTGCCGTCACACGCCAACTTTTGTAATGCTATGCTGAGCCATGCTGTGCCATGCTATGTAGTGTAATGTTATGTCGTGCCGTGCCACGCCAACTTATGGTATGCTGTGCTATGATATGCTGTGCCATGTTTTGTGGTATACTGATATGCCATGCCGTGCCACGCCAAATTATGTTATCTTATGCTATGCTATGTAGTGTAATATTATGCCGTGCCGTGCCACGCCAACTTATGCCATGCTATGCTATGCTATGCTGTACCGTTCGATGCTATGCTATGCTATGCTATGCCGTGCCATACCGTGCCACACCAACTTATGCTATGCTATGCTGTGCTGTGCTGTGTCGTGCAGTGCCTTACCACGCCAACTTATGCTATGCTATGCTATCCTATGCTATGTAGTGTAATGTTATGCCCTGCCGTGCCACGCCAAATTATAATATGCTGTGCTATGCCATGATATGTAGTGTTATGTTATGCCGTGCCGTGCCACGCCAACTTATTCTTTGCTATGCTATGAAATGCTATGCTGTGACATGTTTTGTAGTATAATGATATGGCGTGCCGTGCAACGCCATCTTATGTTATGATATCCTACGCTATGTAGTGTAATATTATGCCGTGCTGTGCCACGCCAACTTTTTTTATGTTATGCCATGCTATGTAGTGTAATGTTATGCCGTGCTGTGCCACGCCAACTTTTTTTATGTTATGCCATGCTATGTAGTGTAATGTTATGCCATGCCGTGCCACTCCAACTTATGTAATGGTATGCTGTGCCATGCTATGTAGTGTAATGTTATGCCGTGCCGTCCCACGCCAACTTATGCTATGTTATGCTATGCCGTACCGTGCCACGCCAACTTATGCTATGATGTGCTATGCTATGTAGTGTAATGTTATGCTGTGCCGTGCCACGCCAACGTATGCTATGCTATGCTATGCTATCCTCTTTAGTGTAATATTATTCCGTGCTGTGCCACGGCACCTTATGCTATGAAATGCTATGCCATGCTGTGCCACACCAACTTATGCTATGCTATGCTGTGCTGTGCCGTGCTGTCCCGTGTCATGACACGCTAAATTATGCTATGCTCTGCTATGCTATGCCTTTCTGTTACACGTCAAATTATGCTATGCTATGCCATGCCGTGCCACGCCAAATTATGCTATTCTATGCTATTCTTTGCAGTGTAAAGTTATGCCGTGCCGTACTAAGCCAAGTTACGGTATGATATGCTATGCTATGTAGCGTAGTGTTATGCTGTGCCGTGCCACGCCAACCTATGCTATGCTATGCTATGCTTTGTAGGGTAATGTTATTCCGATCCGTGCCACGGCAACTTATGCTAAGCTATGCCATGCTCTGTACTGTAATGTTATGCCGTGCCTTGCCACGCCAACTTGTGCTGTGCTGTGATAGGTTGTGCCATGCTGTGCCATGCCGTGCTGTACCACGCCAAGTTATGCTATGCTATGCTATGCTGTGCCATGCCACACCAACTTATGATATGCTATTCTATGTAGTATACGGTTATGCCGTGCCGTGCCATGCCAACTTATGCTATGATATGCTATGTTATGCTGTGCCGTTCCACGCAAAGCAGTGCCATGCCATGCTATGTTATGCCGTGCCGTGCCACGCCAACTTATGCTATGCTATGCTATGCCGTGCCTTGCCACGCCAACTTATGCTATGCTATGCCTTGCCGTGCCCTGCCACACCAATGTATGCTCTCCGATGATATGCAGTACCGTGCTGTGCCACGCCAACTTATGCTATACTATGGTATGCTGTGCCGTGCCGTACCACATCAACTTATGCAATTCTATGCTCTGCTATGCTATGTAGTGTAATGTTATGCCGTGCCGTGCCACGCCAGCTTATGCTATGCTATTCTGTTCTACGCCGTGTTGTGCCACACCAACTTGTGCTATGCTGTGCTATGCTATGTAGTGTAATGTTATGCCGTGGCATGCCACGCTAACTTATGTTAAGCTATGCTATGCTATGCTATGTAGTGTAGTGTCATGCTGTGCCATGCCATGCAAACTTATGCTATGCTATGCTATGTAGTGTAATGTAATGCATGCCGTGCCACACCACTTTATGCTATGATATGCAATTCTATGCTCTGCTATGCTATGTCGTGTAATGTTATGCTGTGCCGGGCCACGCCAACTGATGCTATGCTATGCTATGCTATGTAGTGTAATGTTATGCCGTGCCGTGCCAAGCCAACTTATGCTACGCTAAGCTGTTCTATGCCGTGCCGTGACACTCGAACTTGTGCTATGCTATGCTATGCTATGCTGTGATGTTACATGCCATGTCACGTGAACATATGCTATGCTCTGCTCTGCTATTCCGTGCCGTGCCACGCCAAGTAATGCTATGCTATGGTATTATATGCTATGCTATGTAGTGTAATGTTATGCCGTGCAGTGCCACACCAACTTATGCTATGATATGCCATGTTATGTAGTGTAATGTTATGCTAATCCGTCCCACGCCAACTTCTATTATGCTATGCTATGTAGCGTTATGTTATGCCCTGCCGTGACACACCAAATTATGCTATGTTATGCTATGATATGACATGCTATGTAGTGTAATGTTATGCCCTGCCGTGCCACACGAACTTATGCTATGCTATGATATGATATGTCAAGCTATGTAGTGTAATATTATGCTGTGCCGTGCTACGTCAACTTATGCTATGATATGCCATGCTATGTAGTGTAACGTTATGGCATGCCGGGCCACGCCAAATTATGCTATGCTCTGCTATGCTATGCTCTGTAGTGTAATGTTATGCCGTGCAGTGCCACGCCAACCTATGCTATGCTATGCCATGCTATGAAGTGTAATGTTTTGCCATGCCGTACCACGCCAACTTATGCTATGCTATGCTATGCTATGCTATGCTTTGCAGTGTAATGTTATGCCGTGCCGTGCCACGCCAAATTTACTATGCTATGCTCTGGTATGCCGTGCCGTGCCACGCCAACTGTTGCTCTACTATGCTATTCTATTCTATCCTAAGCTATGCTATGTAGTGTAATGTTATGCCCTGCCGTGCCACACGAACTTATGCTATGCCATGTTATGCTATGTCATGCTATGTAGTATAATATTATGCCGTGCCGTGCCACGCCAACTTATGCTATGATATGCCATGCTATGTAGTGTAATGTTATGCCGTGCCAGTGTAATGTTATGCCGTGCCGTGCCACGCCAACTTATACTATGCTATGCTGTGCTATGCTGTGCCATGCTATGTAGTGTAATGTTATGCCATGCCGAGTCACGCCAACTTATGCTATGGTATGATGTGCCATGGTATGTAGTGTAATATCATGCCGTGCAGTGCCACGCCAACTTATGTTATGATATGCCATGTTATGTAGTTTAATGTTCTGCCCTGCCGTGCCACAGCAAATTATGCTATGCTATGCTATGACATGCTATGTAGTTTAATGTTATGCCATGTTGTGCCACGCCAACTTATGCTATGCTATGCCATACTGTATAGTGTATTGTTATGCTCTGCCGTGGCACACCAACTTATGCTACAATATGCTATGCTATGCTATGCCATGCTATGTAGTGTAATGTTATACTGTGCCGTTCCACGCCATCTTATGCTATGCTATGCTGTCGTATGCTATGCCGTGCTATGTAGTTTAATGTTATGCCATGCCGTCCCACGCCAACTTATGCTATGCTATGCTATGCCGTGCCGTGCCACGTCAACTTATGCTATGCTATGCTGTGCCATGCTATGTAGTTTAATGTTATGCCGTGCCATGCCATGCCAACATATGCTATGCTATGCTATCCTATTCCGTGCCTTGCCACGCCAACTTATGCTATGCTATGCTATGCCATGATATGTAGTATAATGTTATGCGGTGCCGTGCCACTCGAACTTATGCTATGCTATGCACTGTTGTGCCGTGCTACCACGCCAACTTATGCTGTGCTATGCTATGCTATGTAGTGTAATGTTATGCCGTGCCATGCCACGCCAACTTATGTTATCCTTTCCTATGCTATGTAGTGTAATGTTATGCCGTGCCATGCCACGCCAACTTATGTTATCCTTTCCTATGCTATGTAGTGTAATGTTATGCCGAGCCATGCCACGTCAACTTATGTTATGCTTTGCTATGCTATTCTGTGCCATGTTTTGTAGTATAATGATATGCCGTGTCGTGCCACGCCAACTTATGTTATGCTATGCTATGTAGTGTAATGTTATGCTGTGCCGTGCCACATGAATTTATGCTATACTATGCTATGCTATGTAGTGTAATGTTATGCCCTGCCGTACCATGCCAACTTATGCTATTCTATGCTATGCCATGGTATGTAGTGTAATGTTATGCCATGTCGTGCCACGCCATCTTATGCTATGCTATGATATGTAGTGTAATGTTATGCCTTGCCGTGCCACTCCAACTTATGCTATGCTATGCAATGGTGTGCCGTGCTACCACGCCAACTTATGCTGTGCTATGCTATGTAGTGTAATGTAATGCCGTGCCATGCCACGTCAACTTATGTTATGCTTTGCTATGCTATGTGGTGTAATGTTATGCCGAGCCGTGCCACGCCACCTTTTAATATGCTATGCTATGCCATTATATGTAGCGTTATGTTATGCCGTGCCGTGCCACGTCAAATTATTCAATCCTATGCTATGCTATGCTGTGCCATGTTTTGCAGTATAATGATATGCCGTGCCGTGCCACGCCAAATTATGTTATGCTATGCTATGCTATGCTATATAGTGTAATGTTATGCCGTGCCACGACAACTTATGCTATGCTATGTTATGCTATGCTATGTAGTATAATGTTATACCGTGCCGTGCCACGCAAAATTATGTTATGCTATGGTATGCTATGCTGTGCCATGTTATGTATTGTAATGTTATGCCGTGCCGTGCCACGCGAAATTATGCTATGCTGTGCCATGTTTTGTAGTATAATGATATGTCATTCCGTGCCACGCCTACTTATGTTATGTTATGCTATGCTATGTAGTGTAATGTTATGCCGTGTCATGCCACGCCCACTTATGCTACGATATGCTCTGCTGTGCTGTGCCACGTTATGTAGTGTAATTTTATGCCGTGCCGTCCCATGCCTACTTATGCTATGCTATGCTATGATCTGCTGTGCCATGCTATGTAGTGTAATATTATGCCGTGCCGTGCCACGCTAACTTATGCTATGCTATGCTTTGTAGTGTAATGTTATGCCGTGCCATTCCACGCCGTCTTATGCTATGCTATGCTATGTAGTGTAATTTTATGCCTTGTCGTGCCACGCCAACATATGCTACGCTATGCAGTGCCGTGCCATGCCATGCTATGCTGTGCTATGCCGTTCCGTGCAACGCCAACTTATGGTTTGCTATGCTATGCTATGCTATGTTGTGCCGTGCCACGCCAACATCGCTATGCTATGCTATGCCGTGGTGTGCCACGCCAACTTATGCTATGCTCTGCTCTGCTCTGCTCTGCTATGCTTTGCCGTGCCTTGCCACGCCATCTTATGCTATGCTACGCTATGCTATGTAGTGCAATGTTATATCGTGCCGTTCGACGCTAACTAATGCTATGATATGCTATGCTCTGCCATGCTATGGTGTGCAGTGCCACGTCAATTTTTGCTGTGATATGCTGTCCTATGCTGTGCTATGCTGTTCTATGCAGTGCTATGCTGTGCTGTGCTGTTCTGTGCTGTACCGTGCCATGCCAAATTTGGCTACGCTGTGCTATGCTATGTAGTGTAATGTTATGCTGTGCCGTGCCACGCTAACTTATGCTATGATATGCAATGCTATGTAGTGTAATGTTATCCGTGTCGTGCCACACCAAATTATGCTATGCTATGCCTCGTAGTATAATGTTATGCCATGCCGTGTTAAGCCAACTTGTGCTATGCTATGCTATGTAGTGTAATGTTTTGCCCTGTCGTACCACGCCATCTTATGCTATTCTATGCTATGCCATGCTATGTAGTGTAAACTTATGCCGTGCCATTCCACTCCCACTTATGCTATGATATGCTCTGCTACGCTGTGCCATGTTATGAAGTGTAATGTTATGCCGTGCCGTGCCACGCCAAATTATGCTATGCTATGCCGTGCCGTGTCACGCCAACATATGCTATTCTATGCTATGTAGTGTTATGTTATACCATGCCGTGCCACGCCAACTTCTATAATGCTATGCTATGCTATCCTATGTCGTGTACTTTAATGCTGTGCCGTGGCACGCCAAGTTATGCTATGCTATGCTATGCTAATGTATGCAGTGTAACGTTATGCCGTGCCGTGCCACGCCAACTTATGTAATGCTATGCTGCCATGCTATGTAGTGTAATATTATGCCGTGCTGTGCTACGTCAACTTATGCTAAGCTATGCTACGCAGTGTAATGTTATGCCGTGCCGTACCATGCCAAGTTATGGTATTCTATGCTATGCCATGCTATGTAGTTTTACGTTATGCCGTGCTGTCACACGTCTTCTTATGTAATGCTATGCTGAGCCATGCTGTGTCATGCTATGGAGTGTAATGTTATTCTGTGCCATGCCACGCCCTCTTATGCTACGATATGCTCTGCTATGATGTGCCATGTTATGTAGTGTAATGTTATGCCGTGCCGTGCCACGCCAACTTACGCTATGCTATGCTATGCTTTCTAGCGTAATGTTATGCCGTGCCGTTCCACGCCATCTTATGCTATGCTATGCTATGTAGTGTAATGTAGTGCCTTGGCGTGCCACGCCAAGATATGCTATGCTATGCCATGCCGTGCCATGCCATGCTATGCTGTGCGATGCCGTGCTGTGCAACGCCAACATATGCTTTTCTATGCTATGCTATGTTTTGCCGTGCCGTGTCATGCCAACATCGCTATGCTATGGCATGCTGTGATGTGCCGCGCCAACTTATGATATGCTTTGCAATGTTGTGCCGTGCTACCGCGCCACCTTCTGCTCTGCTATGCTATGCTATGTAGTGAAATATTATGCCGTGACATGACACGCCAACTTATGTTATGCTATGCTATGCTATGTAGTGTAATGTTACGCCGTGCCGTGCCACGCCAACTTATAATATGCTATGCTATGCCATGATATGTAGCATTATGTTATGCCGTGCTGTGCCACGCCAACTTATGCTATGTTATGCTATGCTATGCTGTGCCATGTTTTGTAGTATAATGATATTCCGTGCGGTTCCACGCGCACTTACGTTATGTTATGCTATGCTATGTAGTGTAATGTTATACCACGCCGTGCCACGTCAACTTATGCTACGCTATGCTATGTAGTGTAATGTTATGCCGTGCCATACCACTCCAACATATGCTATTCCAAGCTATGCCATGCTATGTAGTGTAATATTATGCCATGCCGTGCCACGCCAACTTATGCTAAGATATGCTATGCTATGTAGTGTAATGTTATGCCGTGCTACGCCGAATTTTGTTATCCTGTGTTATTCTTTGCTATGTAGTTTAACGTTATGCCGTGCCGTCACACGCCAACTTTTGTAATGCTATGCTGAGCCATGCTGTGCCATGCTATGGAGTGTAATGTTATGCCTTTGCCGTTCCACGCCATCTTATGCTATGCTCTGCTATATAGTGTAATATTGTACCTTGCCGTGCCACGCCAACATATGCTATGCTATGCTGTGTCGTGCAACGCCAATATCTGCTATGCTATGCTATGCTATGCTATGTTATGCCGTGCCGTGCCATGCCAACTTCGCTATGCTATGCCATGCCATGATGTGCCACGCCAAATTATACTATGCTCTGCTATGCTCTGCTCTGCTCTGCTATGCTCTGCCATGCTATGCCGTACCGTGTCACAACAACTTCTGCGATGCTATGTAGTGTAACGTTATGCCGTGCCGTGACATATCAACTTATGGTATGCTATGCTATGCCATGATATCTAGTGTAATGCCGTGCTGTGCCACACTAAATTATCCTATGCTATGCTAAGTTATGCCATGCTATGTAGTGTAATGTTATGCTGTGCCGTGCCACGCCAACTTATGTTATGCTATGTTATGCTATGTAATGTAATATTATGCCGTACCGTGCTACATCAAATTATGCTATGCTATGCTATGCCATGATATGTCGTGTAATGTTATGCCATGCCGTGCCACACCAACTTATGCCATGCTATGCTATGCTATGCTGTACTGTTCGATGCTATGCTATGCTGTGCGGTGCCACGCTATGCTATGCTATGTTATGCCATGCCGTGCCACACCAACTTATGCCATGCTATGCTATGCTATGCTGTACCGTTCGATGCTATGCTATGCTGTGCGGTGCCACGCTATGCTATGCTATGCTATGCTGAGCCGTGCCATACCGTGCCACATCAACTTATGCTATGCTATGCCGTGCCTTACCGTACCACACCAACTTATGCTATGCTATGCTGTGCCGTGCTGTGTCGTGCAGTGCCTTACCACGCCAACTTATGCTGTGCTATGCTATCCTATGCTATGTAGTGTAATGTTATGCCGTGCCGTGCCACGCCAAATTATGTTATGCTATGCTATGCTATGTTATGTAGTGTAATATTACGCCATGCTGTACCACGCCAACTTATGCTATGCTATGCTATGTAGTGTAATGTTATGCCCTGCCGCACCAGCCCATTTTTTCTGGGAACACTCCCATTCCTGGGGGAACAAACGTGTGTGGAGCAGATAGAGAGCAGCACCGAGGCACCGGCTGTGCCAACAGCAGCCCGAGCGATGCCACCCCCTCGGCCGACAGCGTGTCCGACAAAACCCGTGACCCCTCTGAGACCGTGGAGAGGAAGGTGAGCTGTGCTGAGGATGGATGCGTGGCAGCAGGTACAGAGTGGGACGCTGAAACACAGCCCCAGCTCACACACACACACACAGAGCACGGGGAATTTTACTCTTTCACTCCCTTTGTGTCTTCCCAGCTGTCCCGCTTTAGCCCTTCTCCTGGCTGGGTTGGCAGCCAAACTCGAGCAGTGGTGATACCAATTCCTGCCCTGCCAGAGACAGTGAAAGGAGAAAGAAACTTGTGGGTTGGAAGCTGCAACTAAGAGAGCTTTAATGATGCAGTAATAATAAATGGCAAAATAATATTAATTAGGAAATAATCAAATACATGAAATTGAATCCCCCGATGCTGGTCCCGTCACCACTGACGCTGCAGGGTGGGTGCAGGGGGAAGTCCCAGGCTGGATGCAACAGCGGACAGGAGCTGAATTCAGGAATGCATGGATTGGCATCAGGGAGAGAAGGACAGACAAGGTCTGTGTTAGAAAGCAGCCATCCGAGAAGAGGGTTTGGCCCTCGTACTCCCTCACTTATACCGAGTGTGAAACATAAGGAATGGAATCCTCTGTTGGGCAGGTTTTGATCCCCGGTCCTGTCCGCACCTCCCTGCACGTCTGACCCGTTTTCACCCTTTGGCTTATGGTGTTCCACCAACTTGAGGATGACTTTGTTTTCAATAGGGACAGCTGTAGACAGTGGCCTTTCTGCACACCAGTGCCCCGTTATGTTGGTGATAAACATGTACTGTGTGATTCAGGTAATCCTACAGTCCGTGTGTACAGCTGTGTGTGAGTTACCTGCAGCGCACCACGGCTGCGTAGCGCGTGGCCGAGCGAGGCTGTGCGTCTGGGAAGCCTCATCTTGTACAAGCTCTGAGACATCCTGCTGTCTCTTAGGGAGAGGAGAGCCAAGCGACTGGAATTTCGCAAGTGAAAGGCAGGAGTGAAGAAGGAAGAAACACGTAAACTGGCAAACTCTCCTGGCAGCAAGGAGAGTGTGAGCAGTGGTGAGTCCTGGCCATGGGTGCCCTGTTTTCTGTCTTCTCCGTCCCTGTGGAGCGACCCAGGCCCTCCCTGCCCCACCCTGGACTCCTCTTTCCCACGCTGCTGGGATAGTTCTTGCTTCCCTGGACTTCTCCTCTCCTGTTGTTCTGCCCTGCTCCCTCTGCCACTTTTTTCCCATCCTCTGTCTCTGTCCTACACCCATTGCTGTGTTTTCCTTTTCCACCTCTTTGTCCTGGACCAGCAGCCCTCTTTTTCCCCCCCCCCCACAGTTTTTCTGGCCTGTTCCCTGGTGTTCTTTTCCTCTCCTCACCAGCACAAGCTGCTCTCTGTCCCTGCATTCCTATCTCTCTTCTTCTTTCCTTCTCTCTCTCTCTCTCTCTCTCTCTCTCTCTCTCTCCCTCTTTGTGTTGCTCACTATCGCTGGTTTCTTTCCTTCTGTACCTCACCATCCCCATCCTCCTTCCTGTTCATCTCTTGCTCTCTCTGAGCCTTTTGTGCTGCTCCCTGCCTCGTTTTCTCTCTGCAGGGCTCCTAACACCTCCTTTCCTTCTCCTGTCCCCCGTGCTTCTCACAGTCTGTCTTTCTCATTGACATTATTCACACACCACCTGTCAAGCTTCCTATCTGCTGTAAAACATTGGGATGTTTTTTCCTCCTCACTCTCCTGCTGTCCACGTAGCAGATATGCTCCACCTGTGCACCTTCTTTAACTCTCAGTTTAAGCCAAGAAACTTCCAGCACTTGAACGTGAGCTTTGTACACTCACGTTCCCTGCAGCCTTCCAGGTTCTTCGCCCTGCGTTGTACTTGACCCCGTGATTCTGACAGGACTGAGACAGAAGAGACCATCGTGGGGACAGAACTGCTTTCCTGCAGGCGAGTTCCTGCCTGAACCCCCCGCAGGCAAACAGTGATTTCCCCGCTGAAGCTTTTCTCAAGTTGGAGGCAGCAGTGGCCCAAGTGGCCGAGAGGGCCAGTGGCATCTTGCCCTGTGTCAGAGAGAGCGTGGGCAGCAGGAGCAGGGCAGGGATTGTGCCCCTGCACTGGGCACTGGCGAGGCCACACCTCGAGTGCTGGGGTCAGTTCTGGGCCTCTCACTACAAGAAGGACACTGAGGGGCTGGAGCGCGTCCAGAGAAGGGAAGGGAGCTGGGGAAGGGGCTGCAGAACAAGTGCTGTGGGGAGCAGCTGGGGGACCTGGGGTTGCTCAGCCTGGAGAAGAGGAGGCTGAAGGAAGGTGTTTAAAAAGAGATTGGATGAGGCGCTCAGTGCCATGGTTTAAATGCCGACGGGGTGCCAGTGTTAGGTCATAGGTTGGACTGGATGATCTCAGAGGTCTTTTCCAACCTTGTGGTACTGTGAGACCTCATCACTGTCTACAGGTGCCTGAAAGGAGGCTGTAGCAGAGCAAGTGTTGATCTATGATTCTCAGTATTTTCGTGTTTCCACAGACCCCAAGTACTTTGGTTCATTTTCACAGTATCACAGTATCACAAGGTTGGAAAGGACCTCTGACATCATCAAGTCCAACCTATAACCCAACACTAACACCAACACTAACACCAACCATCATCTAAACCATTTATTTTCTTTTGTTTTCTTTTTGTGCACGTGCAGGGAAAAGCCCCCCCTTTCACCACTGGAGAACGTGCCCTGGGGGGGCGGGAGAGATGGTGATGCTTCCTGAGAGAGGACAAAGCTGAGGAGCGCTCCAGCTGGGCTGCGTGGATGGCAGCACCTTTCCTTAGCTCCCACATCAGAGCAGAGATGCAGGTGAGCACTGAGGAGAGACGAGCGGGCAGGAGCAGCAGCAGAGAGCGAGCAAATTCCCAGCTCTGTGCTGCTTACATCTGGTTTTGAGTGCGAGTGTTGAATTTTCAGCACATCCTTGCAGCTGCCCCTTCAGGACTGGTGCAGAAGAGGGAGCTCGGCCACGCCGTGCAGCCCAGCTCTGCTCCCCCGAGTCGTTGTGCTCTTCAATCTCTGCAAAGACTTTGGGGTCTCTGCTGCCTCTCCCTGCCAGACACAGACCCTGCCTGCATTCATTGGAGCAGTGGCTGAGTCGCCTCCTGCTGCCTTCCCTGCACACCTGGCAACCCTTTGTCAGCCCTTTGCTCTCTTTTCTGGGCTCGTTGGCCGTTAATTTCTCTGTGCCAGCACTGATCCTGACTCCAGCTCACCCTCTCTTCCCTGTTGAGCACCCAACAGCAGTTAAATGTCTCCTCATGTGTGCTTGGAGGGCGTTTCACTACTGCTGTCTAATCGCCTCCCCGGTCTGTCTGTTTGCCTTTTCTCTTGTACATGGAAGTGGTTCCAATGAAACGGGGTCTGAATGTCCTCAGCTTCACAGCTTCACACGTGGTGCTTGGCTTTGCTGGCAGCTCTGCTCCTGCGTGCTGGAGATGCCGTTTGTTCTGCAGGAAGGGAGACTTTTCCAGTTCCAGGGAACAGACCTTGGAATGCGATAGGCTCTTGGAGTCCTCTAACATGCAGCAATCAGGTTGAATAGCTGTGCTAATTAGTGTTGCTTCCTTGGAGTTGATAACCCTGTACCTGGTGGCATTCTGGGAATCTGAGTGCAGGGCTTCACAGCTGGAGCAGGGAAGGGAAGGGCTGTGAGCTGGGACTGAGCCATCGTTTTGCTTTTCTTTCCAGTTGAACTCCTGTGAGCTCCCACCGAGACGTTGTGCGGGTGAGAAGGGATCCCGAAAGGCTCCCTGGGCTGCCCGTTCCCCCTCCACAGCCGGCAACACCTCACACGTTCCTCAGGTTGGCAAACACAGCAGCACCAGGGACCAAATACCTCAACAACCGAGCTTAAACAAGACTTTTTAGACTTAAGTATTAACAATTATTCTATAGAACAGCCATTTAGACCAGCTGTGTGTTTACAGCATATATTGTGACACTGGAATATATTTTTAGACATAGATATGTGCTTACAATGACATCTATTCAGACTCAGCTGTCTCTTTACACTTCTATATAATCTCTATTTAGATTTCATGTATCTGCTCAGACTGTCACATAAGTGTAGATGGTTCTATCTGTTCAGACGTTTTTCTATTCTAAATTTTCCCATATGTAATAATTTTTTTTGCATTTTGAATTCCTCTGTTTTTCAATTTATATATGCACAAGTTATTTTTGTGTTTTAACCCCCTGTATATCTCTATTTAGAACCTGTTATGCTCTAAAATCCTTTATATAAGATTGTAGCTGTAGGGGTTTATTTTTAGACCCTTTTATTATAGAAAGACGAATATTATTTTTCAATATATATTAAAAAAGAGATCTTTTTCTCTATTTCGATGCCTTGCAGTTGTATTTACAAGTTTTCCTCTTTTTCAGTCCCTCCTCATGAATTTCCAGGCAGTGTTTGGGCTCTGCCATCGCTTTTTGGGGTGACCTCCCTGTTCCCTGCTCACACGGCCTCATCACACACGCACACGCAGTGACGTTGAGGTGCCCCAAGTTAACTCATCACCCTCCTTCTTATTTTGTAACCCCCAAAAAGGTACAAAACGAGGGGAAAAAAGGACTTGCTCGTCAGGAAGGCAGTGCCGGGCTGCAGTACCAGGCTGCGGCCACAGGGCGGCAGCAGTGGAACCGCATGTGCTCCGGATCGGGCAAAGGTCAGGAGAGCGGGTGAGAAGGGGTCGTTGAATGGCGAAGATAAGAAAGAGCTGGAAGTGTGGGAAAGGGTCCAGAGGAGGCCACGGAGATGATCCGAGTTCTGGAGCAGCTCCTGTAGGAGGCCAGGCTGAGAGAGTTGGGATTGCTTAGCCTTGATGTGAGAGACTGAACTATGGTATTGTTTATTAAGATTTATGTTAAATGTAAATGTAAAACTGTAAAGGATATGAAATCGCTTACACAAACAAAAACGACTACCAGATACCGCTTGTGCAAGATAAGATAACCGCCAGATGTCCCAGGAACCAACAGAAACATAAAAAAACCCTAAACAAGGACATAAGAATGAGAGGTCAGCCATGGGACAAGGACTTCAGCAGAAAGGGACCTCTTGACAACAACCGAAGCATGCGCAGAGTGCTTCCACTATACCACGATTGCAAGAGAAAAAGTGTATAAAAGGAACTGTATGAAGTGCCTATTCACGGCAGTTGGCGGAGCGCAGACTCCCCTGCCGTCCAGCGCTGCTTTTGCTCATATTCTACTTGCTATAATTAAATAAATTCTAATTGAATTTTGATCCGTTGTGGTCTCAATTTATTACAATTCTGGTGCCGTGACTCGGATAAGGAAAGATGGGCTTCGGTCCTCCGGGGAGGCGCCCCGCGTTCATCCGCGGCCCCGCGACCGGCAGCTCACCTCAACCTTACCGACGAACCCAAAATCCTAGAATATTGAGCAAAGGAGGAACCGGTAAAAATCCCATAAACATTCTGTGCACGGGAGTCCGGACGAAGACGCAGGACGCGTGAGTATATTGCGAAATTGTTCGCAGGTTTGCCGTTCGGGCGGGATTGGGTTTCCTGGAATATAACGAACGAGAGGTTCGACATACTGAACCAAGCGAGTGTGGACCCTTAAGTACTGCGTTTCCCATATCCCGCGAGGGACTGGGCCAGAAACAAGGGGAGCGAGTGAGTGTGTGTTTGTGGATATTCCAGAAGATGGGGGCGAAGGGCAGCAAGCCTTCGACTCCCATGGGAAGGGTACCCTCTGTACCTGAGAATACCCCTCTGGCATATATCTTAGACAATTGGAAACATTTTCCTGGGACTGCAGGGAAAAGTAAGCCAAAAATGATAGAATATTGTACTAAGATATGGGGAGGGAAGAGACTTTCAAAGAAAGTTTTTTTTTTTAGCCGGTTTATAGATCAGAAGAAGATTGGGTAAGGCAACAATTGAATCTCTGGGTAAACAATAAAAAACCCTTTAACCCAGAGGAGAGCCGATACGCTGCGGTCTGGCTAGAAAAACCCTATCCAACACTTTATCCACTGAATGAAGTTAAAAATAAGCGAAGAAAGAGGAGAGAGGAATTAGACGAAGTCCTCCTGACCCCTCCTCCTTATGTCCCTCCGCAGCCACCCACTCCCCCGTCCCCCCCAGTAGTTCCCAATGCACCTATTCCGCCAGCAGAATTGGAGCAGGAGGAATCTCCCCCTCCTCCTCGACGTAGAACTAGGAGTCAAAAAGGGGCAACTAACATGTACCCTCTGAGGGAAATGCCCATGGGGGGACCCCAACCTGTTATTGGATATATTTCTGTACCCCTAAATTCGGCTGATTTACGAGATTTCAAAAGAACCGAGATGGGTAGTTTAATTGAAGATCCACTCGGGGTAGCAGAAAGACTAGATCAATTTTTGGGACCAAATCTTTATACCTGGGATGAAATGCAATCCATTCTTGGGCAGTTATTTACTACGGAAGAAAGAGAAATGATTAGGCGGGCTGGAATGAGACTATGGGATGCCCAACATGCCCAAGGACCCCAAGCTGATATTAAATGGCCACTCCAAAAACCTAACTGGGACAATCAGGACCCGCTGCATAGAACTCATATGCAGGACCTGAGAACCATCGTAATCCAGGGAATTAGAGAAGCATTACCCCGTGGCCAGAATATTAATAAAGCATTTAATGAAATGCAAAAGAAGGATAAAAGTCCTACTGAGTGGCTGGAACGATTAAGGAGAGCGCTCCAGCAGTATTCAGGAGTAAATCCTGATGATCCTCTGGGACAGGCACTCCTCAAAACTCAGTTTGTGGCAAAGGCATGGCAAGACATTAGGAAGAAAATTGAAAAATTAGAAGATTGGCATGATAGAGGTTTGGATGAATTATTGAGGGAAGCACAAAAAGTGTATGTGAAACGAGAGGAAGAAAGCAGTAAACGGCAAGTAAAAATGATGGTGGCAGCAGTTAGAGAGGATCGCAGAGGGAGGTCTAATGAACACAGACCTGCTAGAATAAGACAAGGGAATGGAGCAGTGAAGGAGGAACAAGGATGTTGTTTTTATTGTGGAAAGAAAGGACATATAGAAAAGAATTGCAGAGAAAGGATTAGAGATGAGGGGGTATTGAAAGCAGAATAGGAGAGTCAGGGGCTCTATATCTTAGGGGATCGGAGTCATCGTGAGCCCTTGATAAAACTAAAACTAGGTCCCCATAAACAAGAGTTCACCTTTTTAGTAGATACTGGAGCTGAGAGATCAACCATTAGACAGATACCAGAAGGATGTACAGCGTCCTCTGAAAAAGTGCAAGTAATCGGGGCTAAAGGAGAATCTTTTAAAGTAAGTAAAATTAAAGATGTAATATTTGAGACCGAAAATAAATTCGGGGTAGGTGAACTCTTGTTCGTCCCTGAAGCAGAATTTAATCTACTAGGACGAGACTTAATTATTGAATTACAATTGGAGATCAAGGTAAAAATCAGGAATTAACAGTGCTAGCTTATCCATTGACTATAGAAGACAGGAAACAAATTGACCCAAATGTCTGGCACTCTCCGGACGCGATTAGCAGATTAGAAATTTCGCCGATTAAAATCCAAATTACTGAACCTCACATACCTGTGAGAGTACGGCAGTACCCAATATCCTTAGAGGGACGAAGAGGATTAAAACCAGAGATCGACCGATTATTAGCACAAGGGATTCTAGAACCCTGTATGTCACCTTTTAACACCCCCATACTGCCTGTAAAGAAACCAAATGGGAAGTACCGGCTTGTTCATGATTTACGAGATATAAATAAAAGAACTCTTACCCGGTTCCCTGTAGTGGCGAACCCTTATACATTATTAAGTAGGTTAGGACCTCACAATTCTTGGTATAGTATAGTGGATTTAAAAGATGCCTTTTGGGCTTGCCCATTGGCAGAAGAGTGCCGTGATTATTTCGCCTTTGAGTGGGAAGATCCTGAAACACGCCGCAGGCAGCAATTGAGGTGGACTGTACTTCCACAAGGGTTCACAGAATCCCCTAACTTGTTTGGACAAGCTCTGGAAGAAATCCTGAGAGAGTATCAAGTACAGGAGGGGAATGTCCTGTTACAATATGTAGATGACCTGCTTATAGCAGGAACAGATAAAGAAGAGGTCAGGAAGGAAACAATTAATCTCTTAAACTTTCTTGCACAAAAAGGGTTACGGGTATCACAGGAGAAGTTACAATTTGTGAAGGAAAAAGTGAAATATTTGGGGCATTATTTGTTTAATGGGAAGAAAATACTCGACCCAGAGCGTATTAAAGGAATTTTGGAATTACCCATGCCTGTTACTAAAAGGCAAATCCAGCAGGCATTGGGGTATTGTAGACAATGGATAGAAAATTATAGTTTTAAAGTAAAATTTTTATATAAACAACTGTCAGAGGATAAGATACCTAAATGAACCTCTCAGGACCAAGAACAGTTTGCCAGCCTAAAAAGAGAATTAAGTCAAGCACCAGTATTAAGTCTCCCGGATTTAAAACGACCATTTAATTCATTTGTTAACATACATGAAGGAACAGCATTTGGAGTATTAACACAGGATTGGGCTGGACAGAAGAAGCCGGTGGCATATCTATCAAAGCCTTTAGACCCCGTAAGCAAGGGTTGGCCAAGTTGTTTACAGATCATTGTTGCCGCTGCTTTATTACTGAAGAAACAAATCGTGTTACCTTTAATGGGAAAGTTGTCTTATACGCGCCTCATAACATAAGGGGAGTGTTACAACAGAAGGCAGACAAGTGGCTTACAGATAGCCGACTATTGAAGTATGAGAGAATACTTATAGAATCTCCAAAGTTATCCCTAAAGACTCTGGATATGCCATTGTAAAATTGGAAAAAGGAGAATTTAAGATAATAGAGTCAGGCCCTCTGAGTGCCAGTTGGTCAGCTCAAGCCTGTGAGCTGTATGCATTATGGAAAGCATTAGTGCTATTAGAGGGAAAAGATGGGACTATATATACAGACTCACGATATGCATTTGGGGTGGTACACACCTTTGGGAAAATATGGGAAGAAAGAGGATTTGTAAATTCTCAGGGAAAAGAACTGATCCACCCGGAATTAATCCGACGAGTCCTGGAGGCATTAAAAACTCCAAATAAAATAGCGGTGGTACATATCAAAGGACATCAGCGAGGTACGAGTTATCAAATCAGAGGAAACAATGCAGCTGATACAGAAGCCAAGCGAGTGGCGGGCAACTACAGTACAATCTTGGCTATACAACAGACACAGATTGATAAATCTCTTAGTTTTGGACCTGTAGAGAAAGAGAAATTGAGACAAATGGGAGCTAAAGAGCAGAATAGTAAGTACCTATTACCAGATGGGAGAGAAGTTTTACCTAAAGGTATGGCATTTGAGATATTTTCTAAAATACATAGTAAAACACACTGGGGAAACCAGGCATTAGTTGATCACTTTAATCAACTGTTTGCCTGTGTGGGTGTATATAACGTAGCGAAAGCAGTTACAGCAGCTTGCGAGACTTGTCAAAAGGTAAATAGGAGCAATATGAGGCAAAAGCCTTTTGGAGGACGTTCCCCAGCATACAGGCCCTTTTCACACATACAAGTGGATTTTACTGAACTACCCAAAGTAGGGCGTTACAGATATCTGTTGGTAATGATGGATCATTTAACCCATTATGTAGAGGCTTTTCCTACATATAATACCTCGATACGGAGTAACTGAAGTAATAGACTCAGATAGAGGAACACATTTTGTGTCAAAAATAATTAGAGAGTTAACAGAGAGCTTGGGTATAAAATGGGAATACCATACACCATGGCATCCACAAAGCTCAGGTAAAGTTGAAAGAATGAACGGAGAAATCAAAACTATCTTAACCAAATTAATGATAGAAACCAAATTATCATGGATTAAGTGCCTACCCATGGCGCTGTTGATTCTAAGGACCAGACCTCGAGCAGACTTAGGGATATCAGCATTTGAAATGGTGTATGGAATGCCCTACAGAATTGAAAGTCCGCAAACAAATGTTTTAATTCGTGACCGTGTGATTAATGAATACATTTCGCAATTAGCAGGACATCGCAACAAGCTTTGGGAAAGTGGACTGATTGTACAACGGCCTCCGTTGGATTTAAAGATTCACAATATTAAACCTGGAGATTGGATATTAGTCAAAGTGTGGAAAGAGGAAACCCTGAAACCCAGTTGGGAGGGACCTTACCTTGTTTTGCTCACCACAGAAACAGCCATCCGAACTGCCCAACGTGGATGGACGCATGCTAGCCGTGTGAAGGGACCCGTAAACCCACCACAGTGGAAAGTCGTCAGCTCACCTGGAAACACCAAGCTTGTACTGAAGCGATAAGTAATGATACAAACTGTATTTCAGTATTTTCTAGGATTACCTGTTGGGGTACAGTGTGTTATAGGACTAATATTTGCAGTTATTGTGTCGTTGATTGTGTATTACTTATGGAAAATTGTTAAGTGGGAAAAAGGGCTATGTTGAATCAATGTCAGTTTCGATGTGTGAAACTTTTTGGGACTGGCTACGAAGGTTTTGTTATTTGAAGGAAACATCGACCATCGACCCTGCCAACACTCTCTATACCTCGACGTAATAATTAAGTGTGGAAAACCAGGTTACAATTGTTACCCGTTTGTATGTTTTAAGTGCAAAAGGTGTCAAGAAAAGTGGTGGCAACACTGTAGAGAAGGATATCCTCCTCGAGGGGTGTGTAGCAGTTGCTACACGAAAGAACGAGAATTTACTAATTGGGCATTGAAACAATTGAGAGCCAAATTTCCAAATTGGACCGCTAAACATTGGTATTATTACACCTGTGGTATTAATCCTGAGTACTATTGTTACCACCCTCAGGAACGGATACCATTGATAATTGATATTGTCGCAGTCCAGTGTAGACTGGAAATCAAGGTTGTAAAGTGTAACGAGTGCATGGTTAAGGCCAGAGCTTGGCCTGCTTACGTACACCGTCTAACCAAGTGTAAGAGGCATATTCCTGACAGGGACTCTTGTTGCCGAGAAGATGGTAAACCCCGTGTCTGGCTGCAACCCAGTCGACGGGCGAGGCAGAGGAGGAAAACCCCAACCGAGGAAAGAGCCTGCAACTTGGAATGTACAAGCAGCCTTGGCTGAACTTCCACAGGACTGGTAAAAATTCAAATTTAAAACAAAAACAATACCCTCCTGGAACACTTCTTTTCTTGTACACTTTTAGTGCATTAATCCTACCCACTATAGCAGAGAATCCACATGAACCTATGGTCTGGATGTTATAATGTTAGGCCACCTTATTTTGAGGCAATTGGTAAACCAGATCAGATTCGATGGTCTCATGCTTCCAATATATTACTCTACTTCGAAGGAGACCTGAACAGACAAAAACGAGAACCAATTACAGTGATAACCTTAGCTACGTTATTGATAGCGGGCGGAGTTGGAGCAGGTACAGACATAGCTTCCCTAGTAAAAGGTCAGGAATTACGAAATTTGCAGATGGCTGTAGATGAGGATTTAACAAGAATAGAACAATCTATCAACAATTTAGCCGCTTCAGTACAGTCCTTATCAGAGGTAGTGCTGCAGAACAGAAGGGGATTAGATCTACTGTTTTTTTAAAGGAAGGAGGGTTATGTGTAGCTCTGAAAGAGGAATGTTGTTCTTTTGCTGATTATACGGGAATAGTCTGAGACACCATGGCCGAACTCCGGAAAAGGTTGGACCAACGTAAGAAGGATCGTGAGGCGGGTAGGTCATGGTATGAAAATTGGTTTAATGTTTCACCTTGGTTGACCACTTTATTGTCTGCTTTAGCAGGACCGCTTATTATATTGATTTTAGGACTTATATTTGGGCCTTGTGTATTACGCTATATTTTACGTTTTATTAGGGAACGGTTTGACATTGCTAAATTGCTTATTTTAACTACAGAATCTAGAACAGGATATAGAAATGTGCCTACTAACGAGGATGAAGAGTATTGTAAATACGATATGCGACATGAAAACTCTTGTAGTTGTGAGGTATTACATTGCGAAAGTTTTGATAAATATCGGGATTGTGGAAAAAGGTTTGCTTGCAGCGCCGAGAATGAAAACAGCGTTTAATAAACAATAAAGGGATAAAAAGAAAAAGGGGGGATTGTGAGAGACTGAACTATGGTATTGTTTATTAAGATTTATGTTAAATGTAAATGTAAAACTGTAAAGGATATGAAATCGCTTACACAAACAAAAACGACTACCAGATACCGCTTGTGCAAGATAAGATAACCGCCAGATGTCCCAGGAACCAACAGAAACATAAAAAACCCTAAACAAGGACATAAGAATGAGAGGTCAGCCATGGGACAAGGACTTCAGCAGAAAGGGACCTCTTGACAACAACCGAAGCATGCGCAGAGTGCTTCCACTATACCACGATTGCAAGAGAAAAAGTGTATAAAAGGAACTGTATGAAGTGCCTATTCACGGCAGTTGGCGGAGCGCAGACTCCCCTGCCGTCCAGCGCTGCTTTTGCTCATATTCTACTTGCTATAATTAAATAAATTCTAATTGAATTTTGATCCGTTGTGGTCTCAATTTATTACATTGAGAAGAGAAGGCTCCTGGGAGAGCTTAGGGTAGCCTCCCAGTACTGAAAGGGGCTCCAGGAAAGCTGGGGAGGGGCCTTTTCCGAGGGCCTGCACTGACAGGACAAGGGGGAATGGCTTTAAACTGGAAGGGGAAAGATTTAGATCAGACATTAGGAAGAAATTCTTCATGATGAGGGTGGGGTTGCCTTGGCCCAGGTGTTCCAGGGAAGTGGTGGCTGCCCCATCCATGAAGGTGTTCAAGGCCGGGCTGGGTGGGGCTTTGAGCCCCCTGATCCAGTGGGAGGGGTCCATGCCCTGACCCAGGTTGCCCACGGAAGTGGTGGTTACGCCATCCCTGGAGGTGTTCAAGGCCAGGCTGGATGGGGCTTTGAGCCCCCTGATGCCTGGACCTTTGTCCTTCCTGCAGGGGCTCTCAAAGTGTCTGATCCGTGGCTGATCTCAGACCCTGCGACTGCAGCCACCAAGCCAGAGGCTGTTGTGCACAGCTGGGCTCTGCCCACTCCTGCTCCAAGCCTGCAGCCCCGTTCCCAGGGGGAATGTCAGGAGCCCAGCACTGCCGTCCCTGGGCGCTTGGTCCCCTGCTGAGGTCCCTGCTCTCCAGCCCCTGCTCTGCACCCCTTGAGGTGAGGGCAGTGTCCGGAGAGAGGCCGGCAGAGCGTCACGTTGTGCCCTGGGCAGCAGAACTCAGGAGAGAGGCGGGACAGGGGATTTGCCTTCCAGCGCAAGGGATTCCATCCCCTGGCTCTCTGGCACTCGCACACCAGGGCTGCGCCGGCCGTGTGCGAGGGCTCTGCCCGGGGGCCCTTGCGATACCGCTGAGCCCAGGCAGCAGCGCTCGCTTCTTTCTGGCCACGTGCTGGGGGTTGCAGCCCCCTCCCCATCACGAGGCTCTTCCTCCAGAGAGCACGAGGGCTTTCGCAGGGCTTTGCCAGGGCCCACGGGGGGCCCTGCTGCCCTCCAGAGGGCCCCCGGGCTCTTGTTGGGCTTCTCCAGGGCCCAGACGGTGCCCTGCTCCCTCCCAGAGAGCCCTGGGGCTTTCACAGGGCTTTGCCGAAGCCCCGGCAAGGCAACAGAACATGGAATCAGAGAAGAGCCCAGGTTGGAAGGGACCTCAAGAGACCATCTGGCCAAGCCTTTCATGGGAAAACGAGGCGCAAAGGGGTTATCTGCACACACGGTCACACACACGTGCACGTACGTGCAAACACACAAACATGCCTGCACACCCATGCATGCACACACACACACAACTGCCAGCAGACATCCGGTAGCTTGGAGCCTCCCACAAGAGCAGAGGCCAGCGCTCCCCCCACTGCTCCCAGTTCCTTGGAGACTCTCCCATCAGGCTCTTCTTCCTGGCTGGCCATTCCAGACAAACTCCCAGCACGGCATCTGCCCTTGAGGGCGTTCCGCTGTTTTTTACCCACAGACATTCTCCCCCATCATCACCCTCACTGAGCTCGAGGTGACCAAAACACTCTCTAACACAGAGGGCTCTGCTGAGTTGGGCTGTTGACCCCGCCACGCTCCTGAGGGGAACACTCTGAACTCCTAAGGGACTTCTTGCTGTGGTTTCTAACGTGTCCATAACCTTGGCGTCTCTGCTGCCACTTGGAGTGCCATCCCCCCCTTGCTCTGAGGGTCCAGACCAAAGGGCCTGGCTACCACACCATCCCTCAGACGCTGGAGAGCCATTGCCAGGCTTTTTGCTATCAAGCCTGGCTTTGTCCCCCTCCCTCCCCCCTCCTGTCCCGTTTAAAGCTCTATTGATGAGCCCTGCAAACTTCCTGGAAAGCACCCCTTTGCCCCTGGGGGACAGGTGTACCCCAGCCTTTCTCAGCAAGCCTGATGTTCCGTGGGCCATCCCATGGTCAAAAACCCCAATGTTATGTCCCAACACCAGGTTCAGAGCCAGTTGTTTCTTTCCTGCCTCTTCCTACTCCTGCCCTCATCATTCCCTGTAACAGGAATGACAGAGGAAAACACCACCTGTGCAAGCGATCCCTTTGCCATTCATCCCAAGGCCCTGAAAGTCCCTTTGAATTGCCCTCAGCTTTCTTGTTGGGTTTTCATGACTGCCTACTTGGAAAATCAAGAGTGGGCAATAATCCCTGGGCATAACCGGAACTGGGGGGTTTCCTGCCACATCTCTAACCGAGGCTCCAGTAGGCAGCAGAATTCCCTATGGAACGGGTCCGCTCCGCAGATCGGGCCTCCTCTTCCCTTCAGAAGGGAGTCCCCTTTGACAAGGACCCGTCTGTTCTTCTTTCCAGAAGCTGTTTGGACGGATGGCTTCGGGTGCCTTAACCTGGGCGATGTTTCTGGGCTGTCAGACCCCCCACAGAGGAGAGAGGAGACCAGGGCTTTGTGTGACTCGTTTATGTGGAGCGCGCTGCCCGCCGGCTGCCCAGCACCGACACCGCCCCTCAGGGTGCCCTGGTGGGCCTGGATGGCCGTGTCGGTGCTGGGCAGCCGGCGGGCAGCGCGCTCCGGCGGCGGCGGTGAGCCCGGGGCACCTCCAGCAGGCGGGGCAGGACAGGACAGGATCCTCCGGGGGCTGCTTGCGGAAGGCCTAGGGAGGAAGGGGACACAGAGGGGGTTGCGGTGGGAGCTGCCCCCTCACCTGGCCGTGCTCGCCACTCTCGTGGAGGAAGCTGCTCAGTGCACGGCACAGGTTGGGTGCTTCACGTTGCTGGGTTCGGGGAAGGGGGTGTCGAAGGCCCCGCACAGGGAGCCCAGGCCTGGTGCTGCCACCCCTCGCGCCTCCCCCTTACCTGTAGAGACAGGGGAAGGTGCAGCGCAGCCCCAGGAGCGCCTTCGGAAGAGCAGTGGCACCGCAGCAACGCTCGGGATGATCCAGCCTGCATCGGAGGAGGAACGTAGGCACTGGTGCCCTCCCCACACCTGCCACCACTGAGCCCATCACAGCCCTGACCCCAGCGCTCCCCATCCCATTTCCAGCACTCTCAGTCTCCTGCCCTTGGCTGTGCAGCTCTGCTGGACGCAGCCTCCGCTCCTCACCTGTCCCTTACCCGCATCAACCACGGCGTCACCCGCGACAGGTTTGGAGGAGGCGCTCCAGCTGCCCTGGTCCAACGGTGGCTGGGCTGGGCCCGCACCTGGGCTTGGTAGAGGACACCTGGCCACAGGTCCAGCACTGCTTTCCTGGCTGCCTGTGGCACCGGCAAGGCCTGGAGGGCAGAGCCAAGCTGGAGACAACGGCTGCTGGAGAGCAGCCAGTGCTGTGTGGGGATCCGTCCTGCCAGACCCCACCCAGGCCATGGAGCAGAGGTGGGCAGGGCTGCTCGGGAGAGCCCTGGCTATGCCTTACCTGCCCATCACGGCTCTTCTCCACGAGCAGAGCGGGCCTGGCAGTCCCGTGACGCTGTAGCCTGGATGGGCTGCGGGGCATCTGTGAGCAGCTTTGGGGATGACGATGCGACACTGCAGCCTCCACGCAGCGCTTGGTTCAACGAGGCACAGCCTTTTCTCCTGTCAGACTCAGGAATAAAAAATCCAAGTCAAAATAGTCGATTAACATTTTAAACACTCTACAGCAGGTCAAACAGCCCCCCGCCCCCCCCAACAACCCCACGCCCCTATCGGATGTGCTGCCGAAGGATCCTGCTTTCGCCTCTGGCTGCCTTCTCTCTCTCCTTCTTCCTGATGGGGTCCAGCTCAAAACAGCGCCAGAGCCGCAGCGTTTCATCAGCAGCTGCCGAGGCCACTGTTGCTCCATCAGGGCTCATTGCCATGCTCAAGACTCTGCCAGTGTGACCTGAGGAGGAGGGCTGCAGTCAGGGATGGGCCAATCACCGCACGCCCTGCTCCCTCTGCTTCTACCGCCACGGTCACATTTACTGCCACTCACCCCGTGATCCCCACCGGCTCGCAGAGCTGTCCCCACCCCGTGCTGCAGCAGCAGCAATTCAGCCCCTGGCCGTGCATTTGGAGCAGCAGCGTTCCTTCAGCAGCCCACAGGAGCGCCTCCCTCGAGCAGCACGCGCCCCTGGGCACCGCTGGGCATCAGGGATGCTCAGGGCTAGAGCACCGCTCTGCTCAGACCCAGGATCGCCCCTGCCTTCAGCCTCAGCAGCCCTCCCCTCCCCAGGCCAAGGGCCCAGCCCACCTTGCAGCTCAGTGACCTTGGCCAGCGTTGGATACTTCCAGATAACCAGCTGGTTCTGGGCAGAGCCGTGGCCTGAAATGAGCTCCTTGTAGCTGGCTGACCACAGGATGGAACACACCTGGGAAGGGGCAGGTAAGACAAGCTGCTTGTGCTGATGCTCGCCACCCAGAGACCAGCACGGTCCCCTCCTTTGCCGGGCCTCAGGAGCCAGCAACTCTGTCCAGGCGTCCCACCAGAAGGTGTTTATGTCCAAGCCGACGGTCACGGCTCACCTGGGAACGGGCATCAACAGCCCCGAGGCAGGTGCCAGAGCGCACATTCCAGATGCGGATGTGTCCGTCGCCAGTCCCTCCTCCGGTGGCCACAACATTTGACTGCCACGGACACCACGCCACAGCCTGGCAGAGGAGGGTTATAATCCTGAGCCATGCAAGAAGCAACCTGTGCCCAGGCAGCGCTGCACAGCTGCCTTGCACACAAACACCTGCCCACAGCTGCCCTGCGCTCACCTTGACAGCACCCTGGTGCTGACGGAAGGTCTGGACGGGAGCGAGTTCTCCACCGCCCCCCCCGCTGCGCGGCCAGATGTTCACCAGGTTGTCATCGCCACCGCTGGCAAGGTAGCGCCCGTCCAGAGACCACTGGAGTCCACACACCTGCTGCGTGTGACCGGCAAGTGTGGCCACGTGGTGCTCAGCCACTCGCACATCGTGGTGGTGGATGTGGCCACTGCGGGCCCCGCTGCGGAGAGAAGCTTCAGCACGAAGGCCAAGAGAGGCCTTCGCCCCACAGTCCAACACAACAGGCCGAGCAAGGATCCCAAGCCAGGACAGAAACCGCTATCCCTGACCTGCACCGCTCGCAGAGCCAGGAGAAGAACCCACCCCAGCTCCACACTGCCCTTCACAACCCCCCACCTGCTGCTTTACCTGGAGAGGGTGGAGCTGTTCCAGCTGAGACACCCCACACGGGAAGAATGGCTGCTCATGGTTCGGAGAAGTTTCTGCTGCTCAACATTCCACAGCTAGAGAAGGAGAGCAATAAGTTCCCCACAGCAGGAGGAAACCCCAGCCCTGTTGCTTTGCCCTAGGAACCTCACGGCACAGGCTTTGCCAGTCAGCCCTCTCAGTATGGGAGCAGGGATCAATTGGTATCTCACGCCTCCAGAACGGAGGAGGACTAAAGGGCTCAGAAAGCCCCAAATCAAACTCGGCCTCGCTGCTGCAGCTGCTCACTGCCTGTGGACACTGCCAGCCCACGCGAGCCAAGGCAGAGCGCATCGCATCCCTCCTGTGCCAGCCAAGCCTTTGTCCCGAGGCCCCACAGCTCCAGCAATCTCTAAACATCTCTGCTTTTACCCCTGCACTCACCTGCACCTCAGCATTGCTTGTGCCAACTGCCAGGTAACGTCCATCTCCGCCCCATGACACACAGGAAACATAATCAGCCACACGCTCCACCTCCATCAGCTTGATGATCTCCCTAGAGGTGCGATGCCACAGGTAGACAGAGGTGTCCAGGGCCACTGCCAGCACGTCCTGAGCGCTCCAGTCAAGGAGATTCAGATCTACAGTTTGCAAGAGAAATGCAATGCAAGTCTTCCCGTGCTGACCCGCAGAGCCCTGCCCTTCCCCAGCGCTGATGCCAGCTCTTCCACCGGCACCGGGGGGTGTGCGCACACACACGGACACACAGGCAAGGAAGGGGCAGCCTTCTGGCTCTCACCGTGCCCGGACAGTCGGGTCAGGTAGCCCTGACCCAAGCGCCCTGCACAGCACTCTGCACCACTCACTCTTCCTACTAGGCCACACAGGGACACTCCACGAGTGCTCCCTGCCAGCCTGAGGGCATCACACACTGGAACAGCCCAGTCGCAGCTCCAGTGCCTTGCACCACACCGTCCTGGGAACTGCACTCCTCTGAGCAAGGATCTCAATGCCCAGCACTCAACACTGCAGCCCACTTACAGTAGTCGTCGAGGATGTCTGGGGCATCCAGGACCCGCTCTGGCGTCGACGGAATGGATTTGGCATTCCTCCTCCTGCATCCACCCATCATCCTCTGACTGCAGAGCACCTCCAGGTTCTTCTGAGAGCCTGAGTGCAGAGAAACACTTCTCTTAACCTGGGTTACTCTTTCCTCCCAGCTAAGCACTGCTCAGCCAAGCAGAAATCTCTTCTGCTGAAAATGAAGCCCTGAGAGCGGGGAAAGCCTCAGAAGAGAGCAAGGCGCTGACAACCCTGGCGGGATCAACTGCTGACCCAGGGGGAGATCCCACTCTGGAATTCACAAGAACGAGTTTCACTGACAGCCACCTGGTTTTCTGCATCCCATTATGGTTAGTGACAGTTAAGGCACAAAGCAAACAGCAGGGAGTTGGAAGCCTTTGCCACCTGCAGTGCCAGTAAGCACCGGGCAGCTTTTGTAAATAAATTCGCTGGAGCTGTTATGCAGCCCCTCAGCCTCTGGAAACCTGAGGATCAGGGAGACCCCGGGGTGCACAGCAGCTCCCAGAAGCCAACTGGTCCCTCCCTCCCGTGTCCACACGTGGAGTCTCTGTGTTGCTGTTCCCCTGCCCAGGTGTCTCCAGCCACCTCAATTCGCACACACCTCGCACCTTACCTGCCGCAGCGTTCTGTGGCTTTCCACTGAGGCGCAAGATCTTTGCCTCTTCCGGATCGAAGCCGTTCACATTCACTGCCCAGGCTTTCCGGTGCTCCTACACAGACAATCCACCCTCAGCACGATGCGTGCCAAACACAACGCACGTGCTGCCCTTCAGACTGCAGCTGGCAGAGCACACACCAACGCCCCCTTCTCCTGGAATCAGGACATTCTGCCTGATACGTTTGAAAGCCTCATTAGCCCAAAGTTGGGGGGTGCTACCACAAGTGGCAGAGGCTCTTCCCCCCTGCAGAACAGCAATGCTCAGGCTCCCGTCCACCCATCCCATTCGTGGGCCCTACAAGCTTCTACCTCATCCCAGGCTCCCGAAGCCCAGGGCCGGAAGCAGCGATGGTTGGGGCCGTCAGCATCACACACCCACTTGACAGAATACAAGGTTTCCTTCTTGTAATCAGTGTAACCACATGCTCACCTTCTTGGCAGGTGACTCCTCAGCAGGGTCCTTCTCTTTGGTGAGAAGGAAATTGGCCAACTCCATCCGCATCGTGCTGCGGTTGGGAATGTAGCGATCTGGCCCAGCACTTGTTGCCTTCCTCTGGATCCAAAATCCAGATTCACCTGCATTCACAAGCATAAATACTGTCTTACAGCTATTCAACAGCCTACAGGAGAGCTTTCCTGAGACAGCAAATCCAGCACTTTTCCACATCACACCTACCCAGTAGGAGTCACAGAGCTCAGGCCATCCCAATCCCAACTAACTTGTATTTCTGGCCCCCCTGCCTAGTGGCACTGCTTAGGGACAGCCAACAGGCAACTCCTTGGGTCCAGCGCAGCAATTCCAGAGTTCACAGAGAAAGGCAGGATGCAAAAAATGCTGTAACAGCCTGTCAAGCTGCCAGAAGGCAGTGCCAGCAGACAGCTGTGCCAGCAAGGCTCGGCTGGGGGGCAGCAGTTCACAGCAGCTCTGCCTGATTCTTAGAATCACAGAATGGTTTGCGTTGGAAGGGACCTTAATAAAGACCACCCAGTTCCAAACCCCCAGCCATGGGCATCGACACCTCCCACCAGACCAGACTGATCAACACCCCAGCCAACCTGGCCTCGAAGGGCAAGCAGTACTTGCCCTCGTCAAAAGGCCCTCCCCAGCTTTCTGGTAGGCCTCCTTGGAAGGCTGCTCCCAAAACCTTCTCTTCTCCACGCTCAACAACCACAACACTCAACCTGTCCTCAGAGCAGAGGGGCTTCAGCCCTCACATCATCTTTGTACCCCTTCTCTGGACCCGCTCCAACAGTTCCACTCCTGCCTTACGGTGGGCGTTCCAGAAGCGGGCACAGGGCTCCAGAGCTGGGCACGACAAGGTGGCTGACCCCCAGGAGCCAGGGACTGTCGCCCACCTCCTCCTGCCTGACCAGCAGCCCTGCCGGGGCAGCGTGGCACGGAGCCCGGAGCCCCTCGGCTCCAGGCAAGCAGCCCAGGCGACGCTCCCTGCACCCCCCTGTGCCGCTGCTCATCCCCGCTCACCGGCCGTGCTGGGCACCATCTCGCTGCAGCCATGGGAGCGACTGGCCGGCCTCATGGGCGCCGTGCCCCTGGAGGGGCTTCGCCCGCGGCCGCCGCTCTCCTTCGCCTGGTGCTGCCACTGCACGGGCAGCGCGTTGGGGATCGTTGGGGAGAGGTTCAGTAACGCAAGAGAGACCGCCTGGAACGTGAGCTGAGCCATAGCCTGCGGGGGGGGGGGGAGGGGGGGGGGGGGGGCGTCAGTGGGGGCAGTGAAGGGACCGGGCTGTGCCCTCCCTGCCAGATCCCCCCCCGGGGCCGCTCCCAGAGCCCCTCAGGGACACCCACGTTGCACCCTCCGCCTCTCAGGGCACCCCCACATTGCAACTCTCGCACCTCAGGGCACCCCCCAATCGCACCCCTCACCTCTCAGGGAAACCCCCATCACACGCCTCCCCTTTCAGGGAAACCCCCCTCATCGCACCCTCCGACCCCTCAGGGCACCTCCCAACGCACTTCCCCGGGCTTCAGGGCACTCCCCCCATTGAATCCCTCCCCTTCCAGGGAACCCACCTCATTGCACCCCCGACCCCTCATCGCAACCCCAACCCATCACCGCACTCCCCGCCCCTCAGAGCACCCCCTCATCACACCCTTGGCCCATCATCCCTCCCTCTCATCGCACCACCCACCCCTGAGGGAAAGCCCCAACGCCCGCCTCCCCCCTCAGGACACCCCCCAATTTCATCCCCCGTCCCTCAGGAACCTCCCCCTCATCGCACCTCTTGCTTCCCAGAGACCGCCCCTCATCGCAACCCCTTCCTCTCGGGGCATGCCTACATTGCACCCTCCGCCCCCTCAGGTCACCCCCCTTCATCGCAACCCCGTCCCTAAGGTCACTGCCCCATTGCTCCCCTCGCTCATCTGGGACCCCCGCACATCGCACCCCTCGCCCCCCAAGGACCCCCGCGCTCATCGCAACCCTGACCTCTCATCGCATTCCCCGCCCCTCAGAGACACCCCCATCATACCCCCCGACCCTCAGGGCACCCTCCAATTGCACCCCTCGCCCCTCCGGGACCCCCGCTCATCGCACATCTCGTCCCCCAGAGACCCCTCTCATCGCACTGCTGACCCCTCATCGCACCCGCCGCCCCCCAGGGCACCCCCTCATCGCTCCCCCCGCCCCTTAGGGACCCCCCTCATCGCACCCCCGGCCTCTCACGGACCCCTCTCATCGCACCCCCTACTTTTCAGGGACGCTCTCACCCCTCAGGGCACCCCCCTAGTGCAACCCCCCCGCCCCTCAGCGCCCACTCCACCGCAACCTCTCCCTGCCGCGGTGCCTCAACGCCCTCTTTTGTCACCGGGGTCTCTCTCGGGGTGTTTCCCCCCTCCGTTTCCCCCAGACTCCCCGCATGGGACACCCCCCCAGCTCGCCGCAGCCCCCGCAGCGCCGCTCGCTGCCGCCTCCTCACCTCCGCTCTGCGGTTAAAAGCTCGCGCAGCCCTCTTCCTCCAGGACCGCGCTAGAACCCCGCGCGGACGCTCCTCCCATTGGCTGCTTCGAATCGGAAGTCCAAGCGCCATTGGCTGGGACTCGGGTCGTGGGCGGGGCTGTTCCCGCTGAGAGGCAGCGCGCGCGGCTCAGTGAGGGGCGGCGGGGAGCGAGGCGGGAGGGGCTCGCGCGGCCGCTCCTCTCCGCGGGGACCACCACAGGATCCCCATTTGCAAGAAGATACAACAGCAAAAAGCTGCTCTTACAAAAAGAAGTCTCGAGAGCCTGAACTGACAAAACATGACAAGTGCAGAAAGACTGATTTTGTCCAAAGCTCTGATTTTGCTCTTCTTCTACCCCAGAAGCGTTTTATCCCAGAAGTGATGCTGATGTCAGCCCCTCGGGGCGTGTGTTAGGGACCCTAGAAAAGGCTGATGACCTGGGGGAGCTTTTCCCGACTTTTGCACTCCTCTTGTCACAACATTGGCGGCTGTCGCTGACCATTTCTGAACGGCCAACCAGTCTTTCCCCGCAGCCGAAGGACTTCTGGAGAAGTGACTGTTAAAAATAGATGCAAACGCCTTCTTTCTAGCACGAAAGGGATGGTTTCACTTTGCTAACAGGAGCTCCATTTCCTCTCCTATCCCGTAATTCTTCTGAAAAGCAAATGCTTGGGCAGCTTTAACTCTAAAAGTGATTCATGTTGGAAATGATCTGGCTGCCGCTGTGGAGCTCAAAAAACTTTCCAACACTGCCTTCGAAAGCTGTCCCTGTTGTGAAACGATCTACAGTTCTGGATTGAATCTGCTGATAAGTGGGGAAAAAAAAATCTGGGGAAAAAGATTACACAAGTCATTACTCAGTGCAATTAAATTAATTGAAAGGCTTGGCTGTCTGAATGGTGAGGGAATTTGCTAATTCTTAGTGATCAAAATGTGCCAGACTTGCTATTCCAAGGATTGAGGACATTGAATACCATCCACTGTCTTAGGTCTTTTGACTGTTAATGCTCTTCTGCCTAGAATCACAGTTTTTGTTTGTTTGGGAAACAGAACTTCTCTTATATGGTAAAAAGTTCTTATACTATTTCTTGTCCCTTCTGTAAACGGGATAAGAACAGTCCATAAATCAGCCTGCACCTCTGCATCTTTGCTATGCTCTGCCCGAGTTGTGTAATTCAAACAAACCTGCTGTTATCCACATCGTCTGTCGATCATTTTTTTTCCAGCTCCCAGGCGGGTCCCGGCAATCCCTGCCCAGCCCAGGCCGGCGCTCCCGGCCGCGCGGCAGCTCCGGGAAAGGAACCACTCTTTAAGCCGGCCCTTCGCGGGGAGCGGGCACGGACATCGCGGTGCGGGCTCTGAGCCGGGACATGGGCGTTGCCGGGGCAATTCCAGGGCCACCGGGGGGGCTTCTTTTTGGTGGAACTCAGCACAACTTATTTGTCAATAATCTCCGGGGGATTTCCTTAATAATCCCAAGTATTACTCGACTACTGGCATTGGCATTGTTTCTTTGGCAAACCCCACACATTTCTGTAACTGTACCTCATACAAAGGCTGTACTGATCGTCCGTCATTTGAATCCAGAATCGACACCATCCCACCCTTCCAAGAAAAATTCTGACCTCACCAACTGCCTGCGCTTCTGGCAGTCGCAAGCAACCTTCTCCAGCAGTTGTAGCAATAATTATATCGTCCACATGCTGTAATATTCTTCCCCCATCATTTTCTTTTTCTATATTTCTAGTTCTTTGGCGAATTGATTGCCAAACATTGTCGGACTCTCTTAAAATCCTCGAGATAGAACACTCCACGGATGCTGAGTTTTTCTACCAGTTTCAGGATTTTCCCATTCAAAAGCAAAAACATTTCCGAATACATCATTTCATCTCCTTTTTGTTCTCTTCTTAGAAAAAACGTTAATTGCAATTAAGTGTTATAATTTAGTGATCCATTCACAGGCCATCGTTCTCCTCCATCTCATTTATACAACGGCCACCACTGATTACAGTATTTCGTTCCATTTTCTTTTGTTGCCCTTCCCCCTGGAGTCCCGCCTAATTGCTTCCAAGGCATTAAAACGCATCCCAGGGGGGATTTCTTTACAACATTGACACCTCCTTGCGATGATTCCCCACCCATATTTCAAACAAGTGATTGCGCACCTACTGACAAATCAAAACAAACCACAACGGATAGCAATTACAATCCCGGCTGTCTCAAAATCTTAAGTAAAATCAGCAAATCATCTCAAAGTCCGTTTAAAAAAAAATTTCAAGTCGTTTTTCCAAACTGAAACAAAGGAGGACCCTTAACTCTTCACACAGACAACCCCGAATCACACAGACAACCACACACGGAGAGTCCCTCACGCAGAGAATTACACAGACAATTACAAATCTCAAGGAAACGGAAATCAAAATCGCGATTATATTCCAAACAAAAAACCGGATTATATATCAACTATACCTAATGCCAAACCGAACCCCAGATCGTGTACCGAATTGCAAATTAGGTACCGTTCTAGCCCAGCCCTGCAGGGCTGCTCGCCTCCGCCTTAGGAGCAGACAACCAAAGCAGACCAAACAGTAGAAAGGATGCTTTAACTCTTTACTTGCGAGTGGAATCCTTGCTTCCAAGACACGGTCCGGAGCGGGGGTGGAGGTGCCTCCACCCCTACCGATCCGAAATCCTGAAAGCAGGTCCCACCAGGGTCGCCAAATGATACCGAAAATGCCGACAAATAAATTCTCTCCTTTTAGAGAGCTTTAGAAAACAGCATCCTTTATTCAGCGCTGGGCACAGGAGAGAATGATTCCCCTCAATCCTTCACGACGAGACAGTAACTGGTCACAGTAAATAATCCCCCTCACATGGACGTGTATAAATTCTCCCTGCACATCCTACTACTTTCCAAAGACTAATTTTATTATAAACTTCAACACAGCCAACTCTCCGCTAGTTAGAGCTTCAGAGCTCTGTTTGACCTTGCATTTCTAAGACAAGTAAAGTCATTCTCTGCGTACAGCACTGTTTTTTAAAAAATCCACAAACATACTAGATCAGAAGAACAGCCCGTGCCTGTCTGTCTGTCTGTCTGTCTAACTTGAAGAAGCACTGCCACTGAGATATGACTAAGGTGAAGTTCGTTAGAAAACCAATTCTACAGAAAAGCAGTTCTATTTAGGTCAAAATATTCCATTCCTTGCCACAACAACCACTTCTTATATCAGGTTCAGTCGGATAGCGGCGAACGAGAGGTAAAGAGGGAGGAGTTGTGCAATCTCCCTCGTGTCAGGCTGTGGGAAATGAAGAACCGGTGATTAGAAAAAGTCACTAAGAGGTGATTTGAAACCAGGACCGGTCCCGGAAAGCATTAAACAGTATTATTCGAAGCTGGAAGCTAAGCTCGGGTTCGTATCGGTAATTTAGAAATTCTTGAAATATAAGTAGCTGTGGAATAGGAGTGAAAATATAATAGCTCAGATTCACCAATCAAAAGGCGAATGGTAAGGGTTACCATTTAGCAGAGAGTCTTAGAGTAACGATTCAAATTGTTCAGGACACACATCCAGTGGCTGCAAATCCGTGTATTCTTTGAAGAGCTTTAACTGAAAAACAGAGTTGTTTTACAGTGTCAGACTTAGGAGATGCCGCCTTCTGCATTCTCCTTCTTTCTTTTGAACGGCGAAAATTTTGAAACGCGCAGAAAACCTCAGTCTCCATGGACTGTTCCAGCCCAACGATCTCAAGAGAGTGCAATGATTTTTGGAACTCAATTAGCCAAAGACCAATCGGCCTGGGCGGGGCTGCTCCGCTGCTTCCCGCACAGCCGAGCCGAGCCGAGCCGTCCCGGGCCGGCCGGGCAGCGCTGCCGCGGGCGCTGCAGCTCCTCGTCCCGCTCTGCTCCGGCGGCAGCACGGGCTGGGAGCGCTCCTGCCCGCGGCGCGGGGGGGTGTCTGGAGCAGGGGCTCCGTGGGCAGCGAAACCCGGCGCGGCTTCCCAAGGAGGTCCCGGCCGGGAGCGGGTCAGGGTGAGGGGTTGTGCGGTGGGGGCAGGGGCTGCGGGGAATGATGTTACGAAAAGTTTAGTTTTGGAAGCTTTATGAGCTGCTCCTGGGAGCTGCCAACAGTGAAGATAAAGTTTTAATTCTTTCCCCTAGACAGACCCTTCCCGGGCAGCTTTCAAACCCAGTCCTGCTGATCGAATAGAAGAACAAGTTAGACAGAAGGTGAAAAGTTAATTAAAGGAGCTGTGCTTGTGTAAGAGCCGGGCAGTAGTAATTAATGGAATAGTGAGGGAATTTCTTGGAATGGCATCGTTCGGAGGCAAAGTGACATGGATGGAAGCGCAAACAGAAGAAAGAAGTGTGTTAAGGAAGAAGAATTGTGAGGACATGAAGACCCCATGGAAAATTTGAAAGACTTTGTAGCTTCTGTAATCCGGAATGGAATTGAACTAAGGAGCCTTTTCAATGGGAGATTTCGATGCGTGGAGGGAGGTTGTGAAGGGGTGGGGCCCTGCCTGCAACTGAGAGACCGCGAGTAGTGAAAGCAGCTCACACTCAATTACAGGTGCTTATCGCTGCCAGAGCCTTCCCAGGGGATGGAGATCATTATCTCTCCGTCGCTGTCCCCGAAGAGGATCCAAATGGCAGTGCAAAATACCAGCCCTTAAAGAGATACCAAGGACCTGAGATAAGAGGCTTAGAAAAACTGATGGAAGAGGCTTGGAGAGTATTTCGTAAAAGATTAGAGAGCACTAGAGCACCGGCAACAGTGGCACTTTCTTTTATTTGGTTTTGAATCAACAGCTGGTATGGGAGAGTTGTAATTTTGTGAATAGTATAGGTGCTACTGGCCACACTCAGAAGGAGCCCTTTTGCAACCTCTTGAATACAGATTAGGAAGCAAGGTAGGAATGAACCTGATTTTATAGTTAACAAAAAATTCCCAAGCCTTTGCTAGGAAGGGATTTGTTAGAGCAACTAGGGGCAGAAATAATATTGGGTGGAGAATGATGTATTAGTTGAGGGTTTGAGTTTAACCTTAAAACAAGGACCGAAAAGGGAATAAAGAAATAGTAGACAGATTACTGGCGTATAGACTATTGGTAGCCAAAACTTTTCCTGACAAAGCTTGAGTCCATGCCCTCTAGTTCTGGTCTCCTGAGAGAAGAGAACAACCCCAACTCCCTCAGTCGCTCCTCATAGGGCTTGTGCTCCAGCCCCTTCACCATCTTCGTTGCCCTCCTCTGAACACATTCCAGTATCCTAACATCTTTCCCAAACTGGGGGGCCCAGAACTGCACACAGTATTCAAGATGAGGCCTGACCAGTGCCGAGTACAGGGGGACGATAACTTCTCTGGTTCTGCTGACTACACTATTCCTGATGCAGGCCAGAATGCCATTGGCCTTCTTGGCCACCTGGGCACACTGCTGGCTCATGTTGAGCTTCCTGTCAACCAGCACTCCCAGGTCCTTTTCTGCCTGACTCCTCTCCAGCCACTCTGTCCCCAGTCTATAGCTCTGCATGGGATTGTTGTGTCCAAAATGAAGTACCCGACATTTGGACTTATTAAACATCATCCCATTGGAATCGGCCCATCTCTCCAATCTGTCCAGGTCCCTCTGCAGGGCCATCCTACCCTCTAACAGATCAACCTTTCCTCCCAGCTTGGTATCATCTGCAAACTTGCTGATGATGGACTCAATCCCCTCATCCAGATCATCAATAAAGACATTAAAGAGGACCGGACCCAACACCGATCCCTGGGGGACACCACTGGTGACCGGCTGCCAACTGGATGAGACACCATTCACCACCACTCTCTGGGCTCAGCCATCCAGCCAATTCCTAACCCAGCACAGAGTGCTCCCGTCTAAGCCACGGGCTGCCAGCTTCCCTAGGAGTCTACTGTGGGAGACAGTGTCAAAGGCCTTGCTGAAGTCCAGGTACACCACATCCACAGCCTTCCTCTCATCCACCAGGCGAGTCACATGGTCATAAAAGGAGATCAGGTTGGTCAGGCAGGACCTGCCCCTCCTAAACCCACGCTGGCTGAGCCTGATCTCTTGACCGTTCTGCAGGTGCCGCATGATTGCACCCAGGATTATCTGCTCCATGGTTTTACCTGGGCCCGAGGTCAGGCTGACAGGTCTGTAATTACCTGGATCATCCTTACGGTTGTAATAGAATGTTGTATTTGGAAGGACTTGTGTAGTTCTTGCACGAGCATGGCTCTTCCTTTTGCTAGGTACAGAAATCTTAAGGCCCGAGTTACTCTACTGCATCATACACTTCTAAGAAATCCAGCTCTTCCTGCAGGCTTTGAAGAGCACACGATAGCTGGTGAAAATCTGTGAAAGATATTGAATAGAAAGTTATCGGGAGCCCATGAAATCTCAGCTGTGTTTGCTTTTATGATAAGCTTATCTTAAAGCGTTTAGCATCTCGATTCACTGTTTGCATTTATTAAGAGTCTCTTAGCATAAACAGTCCTGGGCATCTTTTCTTTAAACTTTCTATTGAAATGTTGAGCAAAGTGCTCGTGTCACTGTGTGGTTCCTGTAGTGTGATGGGGAGCTGATAACCAGCTCTGCTGGCAGAAGCTGACAAAACATGACTTTGTTTTCTATTGTTAAAGTGTGTCAGTATCAAAACTCACATATGGAGACGAAACCTTGCAGCTCTTGTCTTTTGTGTAATTTACCTATGTAGGTAACCTTTGAAACGAGATATTCTGAAGTGACTCTGGCTGTCAGACACTCTAATGGAAATATTAACATGTCATACAAGTTTTATAAACTCAACATTAAATCTGGAGCCGATTGCCTTCTTCTAAACAAAATGGGGTTTTTTAATTTTTTGTTATTTGTTGCCATGTGGCCCAAGGCACTCATTCACAAGATTTCTTGTATGGGTTGGAGAGTCTGATTTACAAGGACTCCAAGCCTGGTGGGTGTGGATGGTTACATTTTGCACATGCACGGTGGGTATGCAGCTTACATTTTTAAAAGCATCCCCCTCTCAAGCAGCCAAATGCAGAAATGAGAGAACAGTGTTTGTTTGGTAAGCACACACATATTAGTGGTTCTAGAAATAAGATTTTGATGACTTGGAAACTTGCCATTGCCTAGTGCTGTCTTAACGGAGTGGCTGTTAAAGAGAACAGATCATTTAGAAATATTTTCATCAGCTATGTCAAGCTCAAAAATGACAACCATCTACTGTAGTTTTAAAAGACTGCCTTTAGATGTTGGATGAGTAGAGGCTAATTGGCCTTACTTAGTGTCTGGACTTAAGATACTGGAAGTTGAGGCTGTCTTGAAACTGTGGAAAAGCAAAATGAACCGTAGCAGAGGGAAGGCATTTGGCATGCTTTCCCACGGTCCCGTTTATTTGGATTGCTCTCAAGTTAGGCAAGGATATTGAACCAGATCTTCAGAAAATTATTCTTAGCCAAAATTACTTGGTGGGCTTTTATCTGAGAGCAGGTTTAGGATGAGCTTAAAATCATACATTTAGTTTCTCCATTGTAATGGATGCGAGTAATCCAAAGGAAAACAACGTTGCCTTGGTTTTGTGATACATGGGAGTGAAAGCCTGAGAAGTACAGCTTAAATAGCACGGGAAAGAAGCTGTCTTTGTAGAATATCATTTACAGACGAGTACTTGCACTGTTAAAAATTGTCTTTGCAAAAGAAAATGTTGTTTCTGTATGCCATAGTCTTTCCATTTTGTTATTTGTAGGGTGATCACCTCACCTGCCAGACAGGTGCACTTTGCCCTATTTTGTTTGAACAGGGATGACAATTACATAAAGATAAAGTTGTTCCCCAGAGTTAAACATTTTGTTGTGCTTGCTTTAGTGGGATACACCCTTCTCAAACTACAGCCTCTTAAAGTGAAGCACAGGCAGCCCTGTCGCCGAATTGGTTTTCGTCAGAAATGTGAAAAAATATGAGCATTAATTAAATTCACAAAATGGTTGTAATTATGTGGATCATAATTTGTGTGTAAATAATGGAATTTCATTTCATGTAAAGCTTTTAAAGAGATCATTTTTGTCTGCCTTTTTGCAGTTACACCGGTATTGTTCTTTCAGATCGCTTTCATGCCATACTGTTGGAAAGCATGCGAAGCGTATTGAGAAGTGCTCTTTGGCTTTCCACATCCATCTCAAGTATCTTAACTTGGAAGTTATGCTCTTGTACAGTAGAAGCCTGTGTATGTTATTAACTGTTCAATTATGACAGTTATGACAATTATGCCTTTTGCCGAGGTCATTAAATATAGTAAATATTGTACAAAACCTATTCACTGGGGTTTCTTGTTAAGCTTTTTTTTTGTCCATAAGTGATCTGGAATTATGTTGTGCAATGCTCTGTGAAATAGTCTGGGTTTGTAGTTGCTGAGAGGCCTGGTGATTATTTCTAATTCCTCAAACTCTTGAGGTGTTACATAAGGAATATATGAAAGTTGAGTTAAGTGCCTTGACCTTACAGTGGGCAGGACTATTGATCCGGTAGGAATTTGGATACTTAATCTAAAGCTTTTACTGGCTGTTTGGTTTCCTTGGGCTTTGAACTGCAATTACTTTTTCTTTTTTTTTTTAAAAAAGGAAAAAAACAAACCCAAGGCTTCAGTTCCTTCCCTGAGAGTGAATTAAGGAATACATAAATTATGAAAAATTAGGCTCTGAGCTATAGAAAGTAGCTGATTGTTTTCATAACAGATCTGAAATTCTTTAAAAGCTTTTAATGATACCTTTCTAAGGCATTCTGCTTTAACACAAACTAAACTTTCTTCCATCTTCTCTCATGCTTTCTTACATTTCTGCTTTACTAACTTGAATTTTATCCTTTTCCCAAAAAATGGCTTGCACTGGAAAAGGACGTAAGCGTAAAAGGTATAAAAAGCATTTTAAGAGACCCTTTAAAGGTCGTGATCACTCAAAAGGTGGGTAAAATTTATGGCTTTTAACTTTTATTAAAGGCTTCTCGTTTTGTTTTCTGTTTGGATTAGTTTTTCATAGTCTTGGCTATACATCCACTGATACCTTTTTTCTGCCGTTTGAAAGAGAGGGTGTAAGTTGGAGAGAGCTCTTATTTTGCTCTTCATCCATTCTGTGTATCTGGTAAGACTGAAGAGAGTCCTTGTTTCTCTCTGCTTGGACAGGTGTTCTTGTTTCTTCAGCTTGAGCTACCATCTGTGTGATTTGCAACCAAAGTGTTCGCATTTGGAAGGCTGATTGTTGGCACTTCATTGTGACTGATGGAGAAACTGCGTGTGGAAGAGAGATCTGTTAATCTGATTTTTGTAATATTCAGTAACAGCTACATAAAGTAAATCTGATACTGCACTGATGATATGGCAGTAAACTGCCTCTTTTAGCACCTTTCAGCTTCTGTTCTACGTCGCTAGCGCAGTGTTGTGACGGATATTTTGACAGCAATGAAATGGATGTTTTTCCCCAGAGAATAATCGTCCGTAAATGCCAAACTATCATCTGGTTGTATTGTTACTGATTTGATCTTGGAGGAAGGTGCAACATAGACTTACAGTTGGAGCAGAAACTTTGTGGGGACCCTAGGTAAGCTTTGTAAGGTGTCAAGCTTATTGCTGCTGGTAGCTGCATCTGTCTGCAAAAATGTTAACTTGCGCTTGAAGGTCAAGAAGGTTTGATGAGCAATTCTGCCTTTTTCTTTATCAGTATTGTATTGGTTTCTGTTAATAGGGAGTGGGAGTTGTGAAGATTTGGCTGCATCCCAGAGCCCTTTGAGGAGTCAGGTGGTTGGGTGATCGAGCAGAGATCAGGGATCCCCTGGTCCTCTGTCCAGGGATTGGACAGAGGAGTGAAATCTGGCTGAATCTTAAGCCCTTGGACTTAAACAAGTTGAGGTTACTTGATGAACATCAAAAAAAAACCCCAGGGAGTTTAGGTTAAGCCCTGCATGAGTTTGGATGGGGCAGGTTCAGGACGGAGCACAAGGCAAAGCCAGTGTCTGGTCCCCATCTTCCCGTGTACCAAGTTGTGGGATGACCCTTGGAGGATGGGGATGCTCTGCAGAGCAGAGGAGTGGGTGCATGAATCCCGTGCTGGCTCTGACATGTCGAGAAGAAAACCCAGTGCACGAGGAGTCACCATTGGGCTTCATCTTCCTGAGCGATTTCCTGGAGGCAGGCGCTGCAGACCCGGTCCCTTGGCTCCTCTCCCTCACAAATGAAATACAAGAGTATAGCGTGTAGTAGAATGAGTTCAGGCAATTAAGGCATTCATCTGACAAGATACTAACCCATTTGGTTTGTTTGTTGTTAAATAATAACTTCTTACAAAAGTGAATTTAACAGTGTCTGTGAAGATGGGAATTTTCTGCAACTACAGCGACGCAGCGCATTTTGGTCTGGTCCCCAGTTCCTGTGTCAAAATCTGAGTGACTGCAATAAACAATCCGGAGCTAAGTGAGCCCTGACAGGTGGACGTGTCTTCGTTTGTACAACTCTTAGTACTGCTCTGGAGACCCTACTTGGAAAAACACATTTCGTAAGAATTAAATGGAACTCTGAGCCAACGTATCAGCATTTTGTTTATGAGTTGCAGGAAGCCTGCACTGGTCATTAACAAAAAAGCAGATGCCTTAGTTCAGCTACAAAACAATCACCAGAAAAATCCACGTAAGCAACCCCGCAGTATGACATAACATACGCCTTTTTCACAGCCTTTTTAATTGCCCGGAACTTCACAGCACAGAATCTAAAAATGGAACTTAAGATTTTATTTTTATTAGTAACGGGGTGTAAAACTTGAATTCCAAACAAACAAAGAAACGACAAAACACAACGTTCCATCGGTTAACACCTGAGTTTATTATTGCAGCAAAAGGTGGGAGAACAAACACAACAAAGTCCTAAAGGTAAATAAGTTCTATGGGGGGTGGCCGAAGAGGAATCTTGCCTGGCTCAAAAGCTTTTGCTTTAAATTGCTTCAGCTCTTCAGGTGTTAATTCATTCAGTGGCGTATGGGAACTTGATGATCTTGAGGAGCTTGATGTCTGCTGTCCTCCAAACCCAAAGGCATTCAACGGTGGACTGGCCACGTTCTTTAATTCAGAGAGCTTAAAAAAAAAAAACAACAGAAAACTAGATTCTAAAACAGGGAAATGTCTTACAAGAAATACTTGAAGCAAAAATAGAGCTGCCCAGTCCAATTTATTAACTTAGACTAGATCAGGCACTGATCGCTTTCATCGCAATTGCATGTTCTGCAGCTACGAACAAAATGCTTTAAGAGTAGACACTGTTCTCTGTATACAAACACTCCAGAAACATAAATACGCTACAATTTACAGATTTTTGTCAGTCAACCACCCAAACACTTCTTCCAGATCTTGTTCTCATCTCTCACCTATTTCAGTTAGTGCTTTATGACCCTATCTATGCGATTTGCTTTGAGAGAGTCTGTGCTCTGACCTTGGCACATCTTGCCTTCTGTGCTAAAGCCCAAATCCCACTTCCTCACCTTCAGCATTGAATATACCATCAGATTACTAAACCTTCAATGCTTTGCCTGCAGTCTCCACTTAAATCATAGTATTCATGTACTCGTCTGGATCCCAGCCTTCAGCTGTAGTTCATTTCATGTGGCCTTGCAATGCTAGTATTCCAAACCAGGCATTCAGCCGCTGCCTTGCTAACATGGAACCATCCTGACTCACTACGTTCCTTACTTAAAGGGTTTTATAAGACCCATCTGCAATTCACTGAGGTCAGGATTCTAGAAAAAGGTGGACGTAAGACCCAAAACTGTGTTTATGGACTTCCATGTCCACCTTACTCTGGCACTGCCAGAATATTCAGACGCAGTTCTATCGCCCATAGAAAACACACAGATGGAGAGATGGGGCAGTTTTCAAACTGCAAACATTATTCTCTTACTTAATTCCTCCTTACACCCTTTCCATCTTCCCTAATGCTCCCAGGAGCGTTCCAAGATTACTGTCACAGTCATCCTGCTGCCAGTCAGCCAAACACAGTCATGCCAGATGTTTTTCAGGGCTGCAGTGCCAGAACATAACACACTGTGGTCAAGATATTCAGAACAGTTCATAGATCTACTGTAAAAGTGCCAAGGAATCTAGGAATCAAACATTTTCATGTCTCAGCTATTTAGATGCAAACAAGGATGCCCTAAAAGAATCCTGTATATTTTGTTGTAAAATACAGTACGCTGCAATCTTCAAAGCAACACTTGTCACCTACTTCTATAACGTTAGTAAAGTGCAGTCAAATACTTTGATAACCGCTGAGGAATCTATGGAACATTTGCAAGATCTCTTCATTAAAGGCAGGGTGGCACATTGCAACTACCATGTCAACTTAGAAACCTTGGTGGCAGAAATTAACGCTGGCCTTTGCAGGACAGTTGGTGGGTACGTGTCAAGAAGAACAGGAATCTAAGAAAAACATTTCCCCAAGATTAATACAAAAATTATTCCAGGAACAGAAACATTCTACCTTTCATTAAAACTTACCGAAGCTGCTTTGGTTGACGCATTTAAAGCTTTGAGCTCAGGCAGTGGCTTTTTCTCTTGTTTTGGCAACTCTTGAACAGAATTTATCTAAAAAGGAGGAAAAGTAAAGCATGTTTTTATTATTGCTGAAGACTTAAAAAAATGAAAATAGAGTGATCTGACAGCTAAACTGAAAGAAGATTTCTGGAATTAGAAATTACTCTAAGCCTAGGAGGCAAGACATTTCCTTCCCTGAAAATTCAGGGTGAGAAGCCGAAACTTTTATGATTAACGCAGAATACCTTTAAATCCTCTTACTATTGTCCTTAAATAAACTATTTTACTTCAAGTAACAATAAGATTTAAGAAAATGGCCTAG